>JAANDH010000062.1:408255-442589 GCA_011799765.1 Nymphaea thermarum
AAATTTGCCCGTATCGTGCGATACGGGGCGTATCGCCCCGTATCGTACGATACGGGACCTGTATCGCACGATACGTGCGATACAGGTACGATACACCCCCTTTTTACGATACGGGGGGTGTATCGTACCGTAAATCGAAAACGGTACGATACGTATCGTACGATACGGGGTCGTATCGTACGATACGTACAACATTGCTCTAACCTAGGGGCACACCGCAACCCTAGGAGAGAGAAAATACTTATTCACTTAATTCAACAATTACACATAAGTGAGAATATAAAGGAGAGATGGGAGAAGCTGCCTAGGGTACTGAGCCGTCCTCGGTACCCGCGCCCAAGGGATCCGGATCCAGATATGGATCCGGTCCCAATACAACATATTTCAACAGTATGATACGAGTAACATTGGTTGCAACTCCTCCCCTCTAAGAATGTGATCTTTTAGATTGTCATAAAATCTGCCATAGCGACTGTCATTACTCATTTTCTGTTAAGAACTTTTCTCTGTCAGCGTATGTGGTGTTGCACCCCCTCCCCTTTAAGAATGTGAGTTTTTAGATTATCATAAATGTCTCGGCTTTCATGCTTTTAGCAATGTAAAAAGATGCTTTTGAAGTCATGGATTCTCTTGCAATTAATGACCTTTTAAGGGATAGCATGCTTTGATTTCTTGGTTTTGCAGCGCCTGATTTGCGTCAACTTCTAATTGAAAAAAATTTTGACTGCAGAAAATCTGCTTCAATATTGCCAGGTTCTAGGTGCTTGGGGATTGGGATGGGAAGTTTGGATGGATGGTATGGAGATTACACAATTCACCTACTTTCAACAGGTTTCTTAGCTTGTCTTGATTATAATGCATTCTGGAAGCAATTGATCGGATATAATTGTAACGTTTTATCAAAGATTTACTTGGATATTTATGTTCCTTCCTTCCTACCCTTATTATGCACTTCTCCGATGGGCATCATTTTGTGATTAGTATATTAACTAGCAATTTTCATCGGATGACCAATGTTTAATCCATAACATGTTTCTTTCCTGCCAGGCTGGGAGCATACCATTGATGCCTGTGTCGGTGGAGATAACTTATGGACTTGAGCGTATCCTTATGTTACTTCAGGTCCAACTTATACAATTGTATCTTCATAATTCTTGTTACTTCTCTCTCCTGTTCCCTATGGCTGATATTGCCTCTTCAAAATGATTGGCAGGGTGTAGATCATTTTAAAAAAATTCAATATGCTGCGGGCATTACCTATGGAGAGCTCTTTCTTGAGAATGAGTAAAGCATATTGTTACTTTAATTCCCTATGATAGCTTATCCTACCTTGTCTGTCTGTATGTCTGGTGGTTGAAAATTAAAGATAAGTAGCATACCGTAGTATTTAATACATCCTGATGCTTGTTGCTTGATATGAAAAATTCCTTAGTACTTTACATTTCAACAAGGTTCAAACAGTCAAGGAAGTGCCAAAGCAAGATTAGATTGTTATGATGCTTATTTAACAAAGGTTCTGCAAGAATTTCTATGGAATTATGATTGAACTGGACTGCCATGGAAAATTCTATGATGCGTCCTCTAACTGGGTAAGGAGTTGAGTTCACAGATCTGGAGTTCAGATCATTGCTACAAATATCGTTCTTGGGTTTTGAACGACAACGTTTTTCTCAAATTTTTTTTGGTGAAGTTTATCAGGAATATCTCGAGAAAATATTGGGAAAATAAAAAAAATTTAAAGATTAGGAAAAAATATAATAAATGGGAAACTAATAAACAAGACATTAAAAGACTACATAAAATGATAAAAATAATGTTTTAACAACGATAAAATGATGATCATTGATCAATAACTTCATTTGAGTTTAAATTCAAATACATGATGATATTGATATAAAAAACAGGAAAAATGAAAAAAGGTGTTTTTTCTCATTAATATCACGAAATTTTATTTAAAATATTGTGATATCTGTGACTTCATGTCAAGCTGGGTTACCTTTCCTGATGACACTGCATCTTTTTGTTTGCTTAATAATCAAAATTTAAAATTTTCATTAAATTGCTGCTTAATGATTTCTATCTGTGGTCAAAACTCTGCGAATGGAGTTCACCCATCCAGGATGTGGTTTGTTATTATTACCCAACCTAGCAACTTAGATTGGAACTCAAGGAACCTTCAACAAAAACAACAAAGAGAAAAGTATAAACTATAAACAAAGAAAGCTATTAAACCTCTCTCTCTCTCTCCCTATATATATATATATATATGCACACACACACACTCAATCTTGCAAGTTTTTCTCCAAATTCCTGCACCCACACCTGTGTGACATAGATTTCCCTATAAAAACATTGAAAAAATTCAAATAGTCATTAAAATGTTAAAAAAACCCCAAAAGCTTAAAATATATTAAAAATGTATTTTTTTGGAAAAATATTTTAAAAATCATGATATTTTTGTTTTGTTAACATCTTCAAATGATCACAGTGTTTTCCCAGTTTTTTCATTTCACTTGTTTTGGGTGTTTCATTGTGATATTTCAAAGCTAATGCTGATATTCATGACATTGGTTTTTATCCCTCTCTGTGAAACTGTTGCTCGATTGGTTTTCCTGTCATGCATTTTGTTGTGTTACCTGCAGTTTGATTATTTACAAAAAGAAACAATTAGTATGCCATATTCTTTTTGCGGAAAAGGACCTCAAAACTCTTACAAATTTGTAGCATATGATGGTACTTCAATCATGTTTTTCGTTGCAAATCTGATGCCCTTTTTAGTTGGGATTGGGACTGTTCATGATGTTTGAGGAGTTCATATTTTTTTATTGGAACTTCTTTTTATGTATTCAATATTTTTTTTTTGTAACTTTATGCAATTTAAATTTTATGCCATTGAATGTTCTCCCCACTGGATTTTTCTTTCCTTTTTGTTTCTTCATGCATTTGCACATGCATGTGATTTTTTTAGGCAATAGATTAGGAGGTTTTCCACAATGATCTTTATTTCTGCTAGCAGGGACTGCAGATGATCTTCTAAGCATTTCCTCGTTGCTACTTGTCATCCTGAGGGTGTGCACTTGACTGCCACTGAACTTAGGATGTGTTCGCATGCTTCCTTTGGCTGCTCGCTGGCTTGAAACTCTTTCCTTATCAGGGAGAGTCAAACCTGATTCAGTTTCCTAGTTTGTGTATGAGATAAATCCAGATATTAGAAACACGAAAACCATTTGCAGCAGCTTATGGACACTATTGTTGAAGGACTTTCTGCCATGAAGTGATTTAATGGTTTTGAGTCTTTTGACAATAACATAGTAGCAATTTTTTGATTGCATTTCTAATTCCAATAGGTATTTGATTGAGAACTTGCGAGTGATTAAATTTCCTTGCAGTATAGGGTACTTGGTTCATCATTTTTGTTTCAAGTTCCTTTTTCTTTGTTTCGGGTAGATGATCATTTATAACAATTTCAATTAATTATTTTTTGAATTTATTTATAAATTATGTTCATGTAAACTGTAAAGTTTGTCTTCAGAATGATGTTTAAACTCTGAGGTTTGGTTTTTATTTTTCTTTTCTGTTCAAGTTGTAAACGGCATTTCAGCTTTTTTTGGTTTTCAGGAAGCATAAAAAAATGGGTTACATTTACTTTTGCAGGAAGGAGATGAGTGCATATTATCTGGAACGTGCGAGTGTTGATCATATCCAAAGACATTTTGAATTTTTTGAGGAGGAAGCTCGTGCTTTATTATCACAAGGCCTTGCAATCCCTGCGTATGTTTCAGAAAACCTGTAGATGTGTCCTGTCTTACTACATAATTGCTAAAATAAGTTCTAATTGAATGTACTTTTTGCACATGTTTAGGTATGATCAGCTTCTCAAGACATCTCATTCTTTTAACATTTTAGATGCTAGAGGCTTCGTTGGTGTTACTGAACGTGCCCGGTACTTTGGTCGCATGCGCAGGTTTGATATTTTTCACATTTCTATTGTTTCTATATTTCTTGAGAGTACCCCTTTCTGAACAAAAAAGAAAGATTTACTTTGTTAGTGAAAACTTTGGTTCTTGTTAAAATGTGATCATGATGTGGCTTACTCTGGGTCCTTCATGTGCCTAAGAAAGGAATTGTCTGTGGGAAGATGTCCTGCATACGAACACTAGGGTAGAATCTTGTGGCCGTACTTATGCCACCTCCCCCTTCCCTCCTCTTCTTTGGTTTGGGTGCCTCTGTCAACTACAGAAAGTGGTTGCTGAATGTGATCTGTTCTAGCAATTTGCAGAGTCAGTTATTTTGACTGTCATATACATTTAAATTATCTGTTCATGTTGATATATCTTTTTACATTTCGATTCTTGGTTTCATGGCTCAGATTGCCTTTGGTGGAAAAAAAATCATGTTTCAAAAATAGATTGTTCACTCAATTTGCAATTATAACTTGACAAGATCAATTGGTGTCTTATTATGCCCTATTGCTTATGTCATGTGCATCATGTCAGTTGGGCGTATTCTTCTGAATAAGAATCTGAAGTGCTTCGATTCTTTTACCAAAGATTTAAGTTGAGTATTTTTGTTGTTTCACAGCTTGGCGCGCCATTGTGCCCAGCTTTGGGTGAAGACTCGCGAGTCTTTGGGTTTTCCATTGGGCTCAGTTTCTGAACCCAAGATTCTTGCTGATCCCAAAGAAATTATTCAGGCAGAAATGGAAAAGGTTCTTTTCATTTGCATTTAGTTGTTTTTTATTATGATTATTTGTCTTATTTTTTATATGTGAACTAAGAAAATTTTAAAATTATACAAATGTGTGAAGTGCATGGTGTTCCTATTTTAGTAGTTGCAAAAAGATTGCAAGGAAGATTTCCATGTCTGGGCCTTCCTTTTCAATATAATAAAAAAAATAGCCTAATGGATCTAGTTTGCCTGATGTGGGTCTCACTTATTGGCATGAAATAAAGGCCACCTTTATGAGGCTGTTTTTTGGTGAGCCTGGGTAAGGTGGGGGAGCATCTCTGGGTGCCTCGATGGGCAAGAGTCCAGCAGATGTCCCTCCCCCTTCCCTTGAACACATATGACTTGTTCCTCACTTATTTGTCTAAATTAAGCAAGATTAAAAGCTTAGCCAAATTAAATGAAATTATGAAATACTGCAATACCTTTTATTTTTCTAAAGAAGTGAAAAGAATTTTTAGCTTGTATGGAAATCGGGCGAGTATAAACACTTATGAGATGGTGAGACTTAATCTGTGGCCCCTTTGGCTGTTATCGGCTGAATTGAATTGAGGTTTATATGAGAAAATTCGGAAATCTGAGGCCATTTCTGGGTTTATGGCCACAAGGTGGAAAATGGAAGTTTTCCAGATTACTAAAATGAAATGAGAAGAGAACTTGATTCATTTCAATTTTGTGAATGTCTCTTTACCAAGCATGTTATCCACCCTGAGATTGATGGATCCTAAGGAAGGGAAAGGTCTGATATATGTATATATATATATTTATATCCGCACATGCACTCACACCTATATACTCAAATAAAAGTAGATGGGCACTTAAGTAAGCTCAAGAAAAATATTAACCAGAATGAGTTTTTGTTTTTTAAAATTAAAATTATAAAATATAAGTTGTGATGGGCAATTGCCCGCCCTCTCCAGTATAATGTGGCTATTTCCCTAGCTCACTATCGGATATTTTCATGTGAACAAGCTTGATTCTAGTCAGACTTTGACTTGAATGCAAGCTTTGTACATTTTCCACGTCATACTCCTAAATTAATTCAGCGGGTGAACCAGACTCATTGACACTCCTAGATGTGACAGACTTGTCTGTTATATGCAGTCTTGCTTGTCAAAGATATTGGTATGAAGTAGTTGTTTGTTTTGCATGATGGTGATTGAGATACTTAGAGCAGACATAAAATTATTATATTGTGTAAACTTTATCTCTGATGTTTTGAGAGAATGATCTTCAATCAACTAAGCAACACACTTCACTGATTGATAAGGTATCAAGAGACTCCAGAGGATTCATTCTTGAGGTAGGAACTGAAGAGATGCCACCACAAGATGTTACTGATGCAGGTCAACAAGTATGTTCATGTGTGTCACCCATAATTTGATGTGCTTATTTCATTATTCGTTGTTAATTTTGTTCTTGCTGTGTGATTATTCTTTATCATTTCAGCTTAAAAATTTATTGATGGAACTTCTGGAGAAACAAAGATTGAATCATGGCGAGGTGTCAATGTTTGGTACTCCACGTCGAATTGTGGTATATGGTTCATGCAGTTTTCATGCATTGCTTGATTGCATATTGTATGCATTTATTTCATTGTATCAGTGAATTGTAAGTTAGTATATGCACATGTTGAAATGAGATTGAGAACATTTGGGTTGAAAAAGTAGATGTTTGTGCCTATATGTGTATGCACATTGCATAGGCACATCCATGCATGTTTGAAGAAGGTAGCATAATGAAACTGCAGTGATGGGAGTAAAAATTGATAGATGTAGGACTTGTTTTGAGTTCTTTATTAAAGATTAATTTCTACATGCTCTACTACTGTGAAGGATGCCAGTAGAACATGTCTTGGTTACCTTTTCCAATTTCCAGATATAAATTCCATTTCCCTCAAATAGGCATTGGTTCATTTTTTGGAAAATTTTGAGGGGAATATGGAGATTTCTTTAATGCGGTGACAATAAGACTCTAATTGGCACCATATTAGCACAATAATGTGATTAGAAGTGTTAAAGGTTTAGTAAATCTTTAGACATATTCTGTGGCCTTGTGGAAATTAAAGATGTGGTAAACTGTGATGAAGGACATCTGTTACTGTTCCATCTCATGTGTTTGTGAATAACACAATGTCTTTGCATAAATTTGAAAAACCCATGTTTTATTAAAATAATACCTTTGACATAATGTGGACACATCTTTTATAGATTGCATATGTTGTGGGTTTCTCCAAATCCACCCGACTTAGTTGGCATGCTGTCCCTGCCTAATTGTGATTGATAAATCAATTCCTGAAATTTGCACTTTTAAAACAAACTTTTGTTTCTTTAACCATGGTTTTGTAGTGGTAAAATGGGTTTACCATTTAGGTACCTTGGAATTTTCTCTTCTATGACATTTTATTTTAGTCATTTTTATCTTTCTCATTATGAGGGTGTCTGTAAGTCTGTATCATTTTATTAGAATGGGAACAGCATTATTGACAAATTTAATCTTAAAGAGTATTTTGGACTGGTAAGTGAGAAGCAGGGACAAATTCGTTAAAGATATAGGGGACAATGACCCTGAAATTTGGGATATTGAAAAAGGTTATTCTTTAAATATTAATTATTTTTTCCATTTTTTTGGTTCTCTATTATAATAAGTTGCAAGAATGGGGCTTTGATTTGAAGTAGGAAAGCCTATTTGATCATTCATTTGCATTGTTTTGCTTATCTAGTAAATAAACTTTGATATGGACACCATTTGTTCCTTTCTCAGGTTCAGGTTGACCGGCTTAGTTCTACACAGTATGAAACTGAACTAGAAGTTCGTGGTCCACCTGTGGAGAAGGCTTTTGACACGAAAGGGAATCCCACAAAGGTCGGTTGTCTGGGCCTTGGATATAATTCTTCTTAGATTCTTTCTTGTTGCTATTATTTTTTTTATACCACATTCACAAAAATCATTTAGGGAATTTTTTGGTCTAGAAAATCCTAGGATATTTTAGAAAATCTGTTTTTTCCAATCAAATTTATTCCTCCAAATTATTCCATTTCATTTTGATGAACCCATTCTTTCTTACTTTTCGCACTATTATGGATATGGAAATAATGGGGAAAATCGGATTCCATTGTCAGCTGCTCCCTGTATTGCATGTCAATTCTACCGTAATAGTGCCAATAGGTGGCATAGGGGAAGAAGCACTTTCTTGGAAAATTTTGGTTTAAAAAAGAGGAAAAACATATACCAGAAAATAGAAATCACGACCAAGTGTACCTGTTTGATGTAAGCAATATCACTATATCAGTGTAGAACCGTTTGATTTGGTGACTATGACAAGAAAGTGGCTTGCCCACTGCTATAAAATTTAGCTGGTCCCAAGTGCATGACAAATCGATGGTAAGGAGGAAGCCGAGCGTGATGCTTTTTGATTATTCAAATTCATCGTCCTGGAAAGAGAATGGTGAGAAGGAAGTCAGACAGGGCTTCTTGTAACTGTATTCATGAAGGTTCCATACTTCTATTGATTGTCTAACCAAATAGTTCATTCTAAAATGCAGTCACAAAGTTATTAACTTGTGAAGCATAACAAGGTGATTCCATGATAGTCCCATTTGCAACGTCAAAGCAGATGAACAATTGCAACTGTTGAATCACACAGTCTAGTTGAGGACATTTCAACTAGAGCAACATTATCACATGATAATGGCCAAAACACATGTCACTGAAAAGGGAATGGTGAGAAGTCATGAAGGATTGACTGTTTTAGTTGTCTAACCACATAAAACACTCTAAATGCTTAGTCAAAAAAGCTTTCAATTTTTGAAGCATCTCCACTTGGTAGTGCATGCTGAACATGGAAGCATACAAGTGCTCTTGATAAGCCCAATAAAAAAGCCTTCGATGTCATTGTGGACTGTAACCACAGCATAATTGCAGATCAAGTATGTCACCATCAATTAATATGGGCATTAATAGCACACTGTTATGAGCAAAACAGTTTAATTACAAACACTTGACCTAGGTGATATTTGCAAGTATTCCGTTTAGAACAAGAAAAATTTGGCAAAGTGATGTTGACATACATACCCAAAGAGTTCCCTAATACATGACATTTATGTAATCTGTGGCTATAACTTTTATTTATAAATGCCACGAGAAAACTAAAAAACTTATATCTAACTAGCACAAAGATTTATAGGACAATACCTTCAAAACTCAATTGTAGCCTGAAGTACTTCAAGCTCTGTATCTCAAGTTCTGTTTATATTCATTTTGTATCAATAACTCGGGGAAATTAGATTTTAAACATTTGAGGAGAAATACTTTGGGTGACATAAATTTCTTCCTTAATATTTTTGTATGTAGGATATTTTCAGCATATTGTTTCTGTAATTCTTGGTCTTCTAGATGTAAGTTAACAAGTCATGCTGCCTGCAATTTTAGCAAATGCATTTTTGAAAATATACATTTAAAAAAAAATACAAACGAGGATCACATGAGTCTTTATCAAAAGAGCATGGCTGGCTCACCTTATCTGGAGCCACACAAATATCGAAAAGCAAGAACTGCTCGTTGTTGTTGTCTGTAAAAAGATTATATAGGTTTTGGCAGATATTCGTTAGGTCAAATTGTCTATTTGTTAATACTCCATGTGAAATGAATATATAAAGGCATCTGGAGGATGCACATTAGCTTAAATTATCTATTTGATGGCTCTTCATGTTATTGTATATCTTTCTCTCTCACCATAATGTTGTCTGCAACATTAACTGTTGGCCAAATAAGTGAGTAATCTATAGCTAGCTGATGTTTTGTGCTAAAAGCCTAAAATCCATTACACATATTAGCTTTTCCGGAATTATTAGGTTTGTTCTTTTTATTCTCTTTAACTTGGCATGCTCTTTAATCAATTCATTGGCACTTAATAGGCAGCTGAGGGATTCTGCCGTAGGTATGGTGTGCCATTGGATGCGGTGTTCAGAAAAACTGATGGTGAGTTTGGTCTTTCTCCAATCACATACCATTTACATGCAATGCTGAAAATTTGCATTCTGAATTTCATAAAGTAATTATCTTGTAGGTCATCCTTTAGGGCCCGTTTGAATTGATGAAACTAAATACCAGGGTAGAAAGTTCTGGTTATTTAGTACTAGGTAATTGGAATGTGGAAGTTTTGTTCCACATTCCATATGCCCCATCTTGTTTGATGAAATGGAACTTTAGTTCCGGGTACTTTAGTTCTATGTTTGTTTATGCATGGAACAAAAGTACCACATATTTGGAATCTGCTTGGTTCTAGTTCGATACATTAGCAGAAGCTAGAATGAAATATATGATTCTCATTGCCAAATCTGGATTGTTCCTGCTGTTGGTTTTTTCCATTTTGTAGCTTTGTTTGCTCCTAGAGTTAAAATTTTTTCTTATGTCACATGGGTGTGGGTGTGATCTGGGATGCAGCAAGTTCAAAAAAAAAAATTGGGTGTGGGTGCGGCAAGAGCACATATATATATATATATATATATATATATATATATATATGTATACATATATTATATACATATATATGTTATTTGTTATATAAGTAATTTTACTTGTCTATATTTTTAAACTTTTTTTTATCAAGGGTACCTGGAATCGATATATCAATGAAAACTTGGCCAAAGCATTTTCCGGAACAGCCAAAACTCATTTGATGCCGTGTAAGGCCGCACCTGCACCCATACCTGCACCAATGTGGGTGCGGGTGCAGGTGCGCCACCACAATTGGTGCATCCGTGTGACTTAGGTTTTTTCTGAATCCTTGAAAGTCAGTTTCTACCGTCTTTTCGAAACCCTAGTCTTGAGGTTACCTGCTATGATCGGCTCTCTGTTTTACTCTATTTGTTCTTGGTGTTCTGATCTTTACCATCGTTGCTGCAACATACCAACCAGAAGATTTCTTGCACCGATTTAGACCTCTTCCATGTGATGATGCAGGCAACCATTAAACAGTTCAAGGATAAAGGGAAGGGGAATGGGAAGGGAGAAGGGGGAGAAGGGGAAGGGGAAGGGGAAGGGGGGGAAGGAACTTGAGTGTGTAGAGTTCCAAAGGTGGATGAAGAAGAGTTTAGAAGAGATGAGACCTGAAAGGAGCTCGAGTGTGTAAAAAAAAAAAAGTACTGGTAGTAAAGCTCTACTTGTTTAGGTGGAATCTTACTCCCAACATTAAAATTTCATAACCCCTCAAAAAGTTCCGCACAAAAGTTCCCTGTTTGTTGAGAGAGAACTTTTCAATGAATTTGAACTTTAGTTCCACTTTCATGGTACAATTCCATCAATTCAAATGGGCCCTTAGTATTTTATATTATGTCTCTTAGGTCCTGTTTGAATTGATGAAATTGTACTATGATATTAGAACTATAGTTCAAAATTGTTGAAAAGTTATACCACAACACAAATAAGGAACTTTTGTGCTGGCATTTTGGGGGGGGGGGGGGTGTGGAACTTTATTAGCAGCAGTAAAGTTCTACGTAAACAGGTGGAACTTTACTCCTAGGACATCAAGCTCCTCTTTTTCACCTTTTGTCTCTTCCCTGTCTCCTTCCTCATGTTCTTTCTCTTCTCCGTCTCCTTCCTCATCTCTCATGCCCTTCCCTGTCTCCTTTCCGTATTCCCCTTTCCGTGTCTCTATTCACTTTCCCCATCTCCCTTCCTTGTCCCCCTTCCCCATCTCTCTTCCCCTTCCCTCGGGCCAGCTAAATGTCTTTCGGCATGACGGTGACACGTTTGGCGTGGCTGGCACACAAGTTGGTATCTTCAGAGAGCCCCATAAGCTTCGGCAGCCTCTTGTAACGACATAACAACATGGCTCTGGAAACGCAGATTCGTCTGCACAAAGTTTGCCAAGGAAAGGAACAACTCATTAAGACAAACATAGCAAATTGCAGATCACCCAACAAGAGAAATTTAACCCAACTCAAGCACTTACCTTAAAATCCTGAGCGATTTCACAAATGGTCGACTGTTTTCTTTGAACCATTCTTTGCCAGAAAGCACCTGAATCAGAGGCCCCATATCATCGCCACTCTTGGTGGCTTGAGATTCTAATTGGGAAGTGAAATTGGAGATTTGGGTTCTCAATTTTTGTGCCAAAAACAAGGGTTTGGAGAAGAGAACACAATGGGGATAAAAAAAAATAGCAAGATTTCTGTGGTTCTGTTTTGCTCACTTGGTATTGGAGAAAACTCAGTTCTGGACATTGGCACAAACGGATGCTGAGCCTACTGGAAATGAGTCTCCTGCCTACTCATTGCATCATTTTTTAGCTCGGTGGTAATTTTGTTCCATGCATAAATAAACATCGAACAAAAGTAACTGGGACTAAAGTTCCAGGATGCCAAACAAAATGTGGAATATGCAATGTGGAACAAAACTTCCACATTTCATGTACCTGGTACTAAACACCCAACACTTTATGCCTGGGTAATTAGTTCCAGGTATTCAAACAGGCCCTTAAAGTTACACCAAATTACGTGATTTTCTGATCAAGGACCCCATTTTTTTTAACATATATTCGTGCAATATTTTGAAGCTTGAACATCAAGCATATTCTTGAAAAGTTCCTTTTTTATTATTCTTGCTACTTTCCACAATGTTCTCCGTATCGTACGATACGTATCGTGTGGGTCGAAGAAACCTGTACGATACGCGTGTGTATCGTATGTGTATCGCCCGTATCGTGCAATACAAGATTAAAATTAAAAAGGGGCCCGACGGTCCCTTTTTGCATGTTCTTTTAAAACCGACATTCCTCTCTCTCTTTTCTTGTTTCTAAACACTACATATAATCTAAACACTATATGTTTTGACTTTTGAACTTATGAATTGTGATGTAATTGCTTCTCTTCGGCTGCTTATTATGTTATTTTGAATGTCTGATTTCTTATTTTGGAATATGTTGTTCATACTTTGTACTTCATATACATGAATGTTCCTTTAAATACATTTTTCTTGACTTTTTATTGTTTTTTCGGATTTTTTTGGATTTTTTCTATTTTTTATGAATTTATAATGTTATTTAAAAATTAAAAATTAATTTTACGATACGGCGTATAGGTCGGCCCGACCGATACGCGATACGCTACGCCTTTGATAACATTGACTTTCCATATACTTTGCCCCCACTTTGCTAGCTTATTTTCTTAATAACGGCAAAAGTTATTACTAAATTTCTGTCAAATGTATTTAGACCTAGATTTATTGGCCTGAATAGCACTAGGATCTCCACGATACTTGTTTGGAATTGCGATGGGTAGACTAAGAGTTTGGGAATACAGATGCTGGATTTCATTTGTGTGGCATAAAGTACGACTCCTTTTCATATCAAAACAGTTCATATGTTAAAGAAAATCATGGCAACAAATTCATGCATTTATTTTCTCATGTTCATTTTATGGTATTAGAAAGTTGGAATGATCCTTAGTCTCTCTTCAAAGGAGAAAGTAAAACCTACATTTTTCACCTAAATCAACCATGACAGGTCATGGGAATTGAGGTTACTGGGCAATCTGGATCATTTTGTACATGTCTGAGGTCTTTTTGTAAACCATTGAACTCTAGCATAAGGCCAGTTCATGGTGGAATACTCTGAGAGGCATCACTTTTTGGTTTAGTAGGCAAATATTCTTGTACCAGCACATGCTCTAGATGCGAACAGCTTGATATAACTAAAGTATCTGCTTGTTTCTGCTTTCATGGTTCACAAGTTCCATGTTTGTGATAAGTAGCTGTTTATTCTTCAAAATAAAATACAGAAGTACTAGCACAATATGAAAATGTTGAATGTTTTACATGCATATATTGTGGGTGAAGTTTGAGAACCCTTTTTCTTGTCATATCTTTTTTATGCTTCTGGGACCAAATGTAAATTATTTTATTAGGCACCTTTCATTTGTTTTTGCATTTTTATTCTTAAACTTATGTACTGTTTCATATGTTCTAACTTTTTTGGTTGTATACTGAATCTTGTACTTGAAATATAGCATTAAGACTTTAAACAAACTGTGTATTGGAGGCACTTTGCAGTATTTTGTAGGCATTCTGGGTGTACCATTTGCTATCATGTACAGACCATATATATATGTCTTTTGTTAGCTTATTCGCTTTTGGTTTATTGTTTTGTTCTTTTTTTGAATATCATTGTTTTCTGTCTTAAGGGAAGTCAACTTATCTTTATGTTAAAACAAGGGAGCCTGTTCGGAATGCTTTTGAGGTAGGTCACTGAATATATATTTTTTCCCTTGTCGGTCAACTTGTTGCACTCTGCCCTTTTACAAGTGTCCACGTTACATAGACTGAGAACCTGAATGCATCTTGTAATGGTGGGTGGTTTCTAATGAATATATTTCAAATATTTTTCATTGAGTTCATTCTTTTCATGGCGGTATACATGTTGGCCATATGCTCTCCAGAACTGGTTACTATTATGGGATCTAGTGGAAAATTCAAAACAAACACCTCTCAAAACTTCATTTTTCTTTGTTGCGGATTGTTTCGATATAAGTCTGGAAGGTTTTCTGGGAGAGAATACATCATTGTATTGTTTCCTTTCATTTGCACGGTTTGTGTGATTATTATGCATTGACATATGTTTCATGAGCACGTGAAAGAGACTTAAATGCAAATATACATATGTTGCATGTATTGACTGTGTAAAAATTATAGTGTTATTTATACATTAAAGAGTAGTGATGAGCTGATGGGAGATGAACAATCCTTGTTCATTCTTGAGTCAATTCATGTTAGTGAATAAGTGAACGATCCTTGTTCATTCTAGAGAGTCGTTTATGCTAGCAAACGAGCTAACAACTGCTTTCTTAGTGCTTTTATGTTAACACAAATGAGTTTTGCAAGCAACTTAATGTTCAAACACTTTCTGCTTCTGTGGAAGAGAATGATAGGTAGTTTCTGTCCTTTTAATTCATTGACCTGTCCTGTATGGAGTTGGCTGTTGGGGATGTACTGTTGATCTATGCATTCTGTGCCTCTCTCTCTCTCTTTTTCTCTGTGGACCTTTTCTCCGTAACCTGAAATGACATGGGTGCTGAGGGTTGTTGACTTGGTATTACGCCCCTGCTAATCATATTTATGATTGCTAATCTTGTTTCATTCCAGTCACTCTTTTCTTGTCATAGGGTCATGCAGAAATGCATCTTTTGTTATCATCATATTAACAGTGGTGCATGGCTTGCATGGTTTGCTAAAAGTTTGAGCATGGTTATGTGGCCTTTTTGGAAGTTAGATAAATTGTATGACTATGTTGATGGTGAAAGCTCTTCATGTTAGTGAGGTCGTAGATCAATGTTTTCATTATTTAGAGCTGTATTTGTGATGTCACTTGCAAATGTATAATTTAATTCTATGGGCATAGGTATTGGCAGAATCTTTACCGAATATCATTTCGAGCCTATCTTTTCCAAAGTCAATGCGGTGGAGTTCTCAGGTACTATAGGTTTTTGTTTTGTTTTATTTATTTTTTGGTTACTTGTTTATGTAATTAACTCTGGATTTTCATTAGAATTGTGAAGAGGCTGTAATGGCTGTTTCAGTATCCAGTATAATTAGATTTAAAATTGAAGTCTATTAGTGTGTGCATGATAAATGGAAAACATCAGCCAAAGAGGGTTGCTTTACAAAGCATATTTTGTTATTGATAAGTGCCTACTAAATAATCATTTCTATCTGGTACCTGTTACAGTGATTTTTATTTTTTATTTTTGGTAATACACAAGATACACATGCCAAGAGGTTCTTGGATTCTTTTCAATCTGAGGCTGAGTCAGCTATAGATTCTCTAAGCTGTAGTTGCATATAGTAATTTACCTGCAAAAAATGAGGAGACCTGACAAGTGATGTTGCATGCACTGACGCAAGTGTCAGCCATGGCCAAGAATAAAAAAAAGTTGATAGTTGACAAAGCTATATATTTATATATGTTTTTTTTAGTACTCCTTGTTGAAACCATTAAATGTAAGTAAATACATATAAACGTGTGTATACATATTACATATATTTCAATATGAGGCAGGAGATTACAAGAAAGGGACTGGTGTGTTCTTCTTTCTTCCATTTGTCATGTAACATAATAAGTGAAAAGGAGGGATAGCACCTCAGCTTCTGCCTCTTTCTTTCTTAATTTGATACAAAAGGGAGAGCTACGTTTTTTGTCAATTAAGGGGGAAAGGGGGGCAAAACTATTAAACAGTATTGTCGGTTTCTTGGTGTCTAGAAATATCTGACACAGATATTTGATGCTTATAGAAGTGCCTATGCAACACACTTGACAAGCTTAGTAGCACTATGGGCTGTATCTGGTACCTGATTGGCTGATGCTTAGTTTGAAATTGCAGATCTAGGTGAACCTCATACTCTCACCTGAATGTCAAGGACTGTCATGAGAAAAAAATTATAAATCTCTTGTTGATTGGTTTTGTGGTATTTTCTCTCAATTTTCATGTTAGCAGATGGTAAAATTCCATTGATAATGATAAAAGTGGTGTGTAACTTGGTATGTGGAAGAAGAAATATTCCTACTTCCTCCATTTTTTTTTGGTGCGCTGTGGTATGTAAAGTTTTCTAATTTGGTACCTTGAGTTGGTTGTGTTGCATAGGCATTAAGAAGAAGCTATCTGACTTGTAGACTGGCATTTATCTACTACTCTTGTTTATGCACAATGATGGTATGGATTCCTACGTAGGAACTTTGAGTTGGTTATACTTATGCTGCATGGGGCTTGAAAAAAAGGTGCTAGTCTGAGTTGTAGACTCTGGCATTTATCTACTGTTGCATTCTGATAATAAGGTTTCTGAGATAGGAACTCTGAGTTAATTGTGTGGGGCCTAAAAATTTGTAAGAGTGTTTTTTGTACGGCTGTAATCTTCTGGTTTGGAAATGTGAGAATGAAAAAAGTTCTTTTATTGCATTAATTTATTGTATACTGATAGAGGCACTTTGCAATGACACCTCAAGGACTTCTCATTTTCTATAATGCAAAGTGTCTCAACTCTCAAGAACTGGGCTCCTGTCTCTTCAAAAAATTATTCTTTTTTGAGGAAAAATGGAGGTATCTACATAGCATTGTCACATATATCGTGTACGGATATAATATGGCGAGGGATTTTTCAGGTATAATACGACAAAGTTGTATATCTCGGGAATATCTCAGAAAAATATCGGTAAATTTTTTAAAAATTTAAAACATTTAATAAATACTGAAAATTATAAAAAAATAAAAATTAATAGAAATACAAAAAAAGTGCAAAAAAAACACATATAATACGCCTTTTTTTCATGTTTTTTGGCATTTTTTTAAGAAGATGCGTCTAATTGCCATATACGGCTGACTTATTTTTCACATATTTAACGCATTTCTTTCGATTAATACGCGTTTTCTGTGACGTTTCGGTACGAAGGTACTTAAATTTTCTTCCTCTTCTGATTTCATTTATACTCCTTTCACTTTCATTTACCATATCTCTCTCTCTCTCTCTCTGTGGCAGTTCATATGGGGTTAAGAAAGAACCTTTCCTTCTGTTAATTTGTTAGGGAATTGGGCTATATCTTTCTTTTTGTCGTTTCCTTTTTTGCCTTTCTAGTTTGGCTTTCTAATTTTGTTTTATGCGTGCTTTTGGTTTCTTGATTTCTAAAACATAAGAAGATGTCCATTTCACAAGAGAGTACCAAGGGAATGAAGAGCAGCAATAGATGTTTTAGGTGTACGAGGAAATACAGGTAAAAAGGGCAAAAAAAGAAGCAAGTTATAGCAGTAGATCCATGCAGTTCTGCCTGTTCCTAATTCTCAACGGCAAGAGAAGGTAACTCCAATTCCAGTCATGTCTGGGTCTGAATCCTATTGCCTACTGCTGCCCGAGAGAAAGATGATCCATTTTAGTTTGAACCACAATGGAGACGATGGCATAAAAATTTTGATTCTGCCATCAAAATTCACAAGGGGCCTGACAGACTACCAGATCTTTCATTCTTGCGTTTCCTTTATATATATATATATATATATATATATATTGCTAGAGCTTGAAAAAATTCATTTCCCACAGCTAGCAATAGCAGAAGCTCTACTACACACACAAACAAACACATGTTCAAGCTAGCTTTTTTAAAGCTCACTATGTCCGACACTATGTGCCTATAGCGAAATTTTACCTGTGTCTATGTCCATGCAACATTGGTATTAATGTAAGGATTTGAAATTTATGATGTCAGCTCCATTGCCTTTTAAAACCCTTTTCCCATGCATGCAATAGCATGAATTCTTTGTTCCTATATTTTAAGCATGGAAATCATATGGGCATCGTTACTCTTATAAAAGTGAGTTTCATGACAAAAAATATTAACTAGACTGTCATTGCATTCAAGCGTGTGTGTGTCTGTGCACCTGTCTCTCTATCTAGTGGTGGTCTAATAGTTGCTTGACTTGTCTCAACTCTTGAGGCGTCCTTTATTTTGTGTAATCAGTTAGACATGATGCAAAATTGTTATTATTTCCCTTTTTTGACTTCTATGTCTTCTATTTTCTTGTTGACCTGAAAGCTTTTTTTATTGATATTCATTTGATGCCTAACTTTCGCACAAAGTAGGAAACAATGTGAACCGTATGTATTTTATCTGTGTCAAACTGAATGAGAAAAAGATACTCAACATTAGACCCTACTCATTCTGTGCTTATAGTTTATACAACATCCTCAGTTTTCATGTATGTATTTGTGGGCCTATGTTCATGTGTGTGTGTGTTCTTTTGGGCATTATTTCTTATATTTTTTGGTTATCCCTTTTTTAGTCAACCTATTTGCCTGCGATGCTTTTATTGTTTATTTGTAAATTGCTTCCTTATTTTGTCTGTATTCTCTGTAGGTCATGTTTAGCAGGCCTATACGGTGGATTCTAGCACTTCATGGTGATGTTCTTGTGCCATTTGTGTATGCAGGAATTTTAAGGTAACTGTTTCTGTTTTTGTGTTTTTCTCTGGTGTGAGTTGTATCACTCAATATTGTCAAAAGTGGTCTTTCTATCGAAGAGTCATTTTCCACCTTCTTGGTTCCAGCTTGCCCTTAAACAATATTGTTGCTTAGGTTTCTTGGCTTGGCAAGATTGGAATGTATGAATTGGAGTCTAACTGTCTTGGATTTTAAGTAGAAAATCTGACTCTGCATGACTCTTTTGACTTAGATTGGTTGATGTCTCTCCCACATGTCCTTGGCTGTGATGTCCTGATTAAAAACTAAGTTCAGGAATAAAAAGATGCAGGATGGAGTTGGCAAGTATATTATAAATTTATAGTGGAACAAAAAATTAACATAGAAAAGGTTTTCATCAATCATCACATTGCAGCCTTACTCTCCTTTTGATGCTGTTAGGCTATGTTTGGATGGACGGAAAGGAAAAGATACTAAAGGATGGAAAGAAAAGGAAAAGAAAGGAGAAGAAAATGAGGAAAGGAAAGAAGAAAAGAAAAGAATTATAATAAAAGCTTGTTTGTATAGCAAAGCCATTCAAACATGTGTATGCCAACGAGAATAGGAAGGGTGTTTGAGAAATGCATTGCATTATGAATAGTTACAATTTCGATTGTAGTTGTGGAAATTAGGGAGTGGGTATGACTATAATTATAGTGGCCATTGCTGCAGCAAGTACCAATAACTGAGAACGAAGATCCAACAATTTGAACTACAACCATAAGGGGGTTTCATGAATTGCAAAAATACCAAATAAAGGGCTATAACAGTTATCTCTGACATGATTAGCATACTAATAGTCAGAATAACCTTGGAGTATGTGCAGTGCCCATTAAGATACACCAATAAGAACAGTACATGTGATTGTAGTTACAAATTACTGATAATATATTTTGTGTTTTTAGGCACAGACATGCACATGCAGTGGAGGTCCTCATATTGGATGGCGTTAGACATGGATAAAATTTTGGCCGATTTAAATCGTGAAATGCCAATTGATTGGTCTCACATTGCTAAATCTAGCCATATATACAAAGATTCTCAACCCAAACCTAACACTAATAGACTCTTTTTCTTTTTGTTTTGACTTTCGTATTGAGGAGCCTTCAGCTCAAAAGCGAGGTAGAAGTTCAAGTTGTTGATGTTCATTATCATTGACTTTTGTCATGTTTAATATTTTCTACTAGGATTGTTCAGTTGATGGTTTGGGTTCCCTTTTTTGTTTGACTAGTGAATTAATATGTTCAATTGATTATTCATCTTATGCTTTTTTCAGTGGAAAGGTATCGCATGGGCTTCGCAATTCACCATCAGCCACTGTGGAGGTTAATGAATTTCTATCTCTGCTTTCCTGTGATGAGATAGATATCTTCATTTGTATAATGTCGGATCGGTGTAAAATGTCTTCCTAGATCCCTTGGCCTCTATTGAACTTTGATGAGGGGAAATAGATCAACCTATGGCTTTTTACAAACTTGTTAGGTGGAACCATTTCAATCTAAACCTCGTGAAACACGTGTACATAGGGAATGACAAGCAGTCCCAATGACTTGCCTATTCATCCAGCTCCAGGTAGACATACCATTATGCCTTGATTTTATTTCTAACGATAGGTTCACATATTACTACACAAAAATGTATATGTGCCTTTATTTTAAGCTAAATGGTAGCATTTCCTTTTCTTAACCAGATCAATGTTCAACTTAGTTTTGACTGTTTTGGTTTTCCGACCCTCAGGTTGTTTAACATGCTTCAGTTAGTGCAGTGATTCTGGTCTCAATGGCCATAATTTGTTTTTGAAGTTGTCCATTTTATTTTGTTCCTTTCTGTGACTACGATTCTTTCAGATAGATTATGCAGAAGAGTATCCAACTACTCTTATGAAAGCTGGGATTTTGGTCAAAACTGAGGTGTGTAAAATGTTCATTTTTCAGATAATGTTGATTTACTTACCTGGTTACTTAGTTGGCTTTTCTTTTCATGTTCATATTACCACCATTTAAGTTGCTAGCTCGTGATGTCAAAGTTTTATCACAAGAAAAATGTTCTTTGATGTTATCTTCTTATTTCTGCTACTGAAAACAACATTAATTGGTCTTATGCCTATAACGAAGGAGGAATGTAATTGTTCTTGTGCTGATTCATAGTTTTTCTGGTTTTTGGTCAAAAACAAAATGCAAAAGGATATATGGCTCCTATTTTTTGAGTTTACTTCAGAATTGGTAATTGTACACTTCACGAAGTTGCGTCTCTAGTTTATGACATACTCGCAGTAGAAAGATCATGGAAGCTAGGTTGTTGAAAGTTGAAACATGGTGATCGGTTTTGTATAATTTTGTTTTGCAAAAATATAAAGAAACAATTAAACAGTTCTCAGAAACGTAAAAAGAACAAAGAGAAGAAAAACATACTTAAAAATTCCACAAAAAGATTTTTTTATTTTTAAATCTTGTGTTAGTACTGCGACATTTTTTGTCTTTGGAAATATTTTGAGACTATTATAATTATTTGCTAAATCATCGGGTGGCTTTAAAATGTCAATATTATGATGATATTTTTAAGATATCGAATATATTTTGATATAAAGCATGCTTTGAATCAAATTGTTTGTATGAAAAATGTTGATTTTTCTGTTATCAAAATGTTAATGCTATGAGAGCCATTCATTTTTGCTTATTATAAAAACATGATTAAAACCCAAAAAATGATCAACTTAACATCAGCCTATCCTTAAGATCATATTGGTAAGGTTAGATTTACAAAGGGTCTGGTTGTTATCCCTAACCTACCTATTGGTCTGGTATCTACCAGTATATATATACACACACACACACATACGTATCTGTCTGTGTGTGTGTCTAAAGAATAATGAGAATAAGGATGACAATATCTGCTTAGAGAGATAGGAGAAACCATTTTGAGAAAATAAAATTCTCTAACCAAGACTTGCCTATTGAGAATTTTTGGGTTCAATGTGGGCGACCTTCTATACAGAAGCATTCTATTCAGAACTCTGGGACCTCCACTGTTGCATGAAATGCTTAGAGCGGACCTTTTAGACCATTTATGGGACTATAGGTGCTAGCTTATGGTAGTGGCTACATGGTTTGACTGGTTAGTACGTAGGTGAAGCACTTGGAGGGACTTTTTTTTTAAAAAAAAGAAATGGAGGCTAAGATAGCAGGTAACCCTAATATAACCACAAAATCTGCACAAAGGTTACTCCACCAAAAGTGTAAGGCAAGCTTTTGTTGTCTAATTAGCATTTCCTTGGGCTGTCACTTAGATCAAGGGAACCTGTGATCGTCATGTTGTAACTTTTGGTTCATACCTCATTGTACTTATGCGGTTATGCCAATAGCATGATTGCATGGAACATCTACATTATACATTTTGTAAGTGCTAAAAGTTGAAATCTTTCTAGGTGTAACTTACAATTGTAAATTTGTAATACTTCCTAGGCATACTGATGCTTTGGTGAGAAGTGCTTCTAGATTTTTTCTTTTGACCACAGGAGAGGAAGAAAAAGATAGTGGAAAGTTCACGTTCATTAGCTAAAAGTGTTAATGGAAGTCTACTTCTAAAAGAAAGCTTGCTTGATGAGGTATAGTTTGTCAAACAATATGTTTTGTTGTCAGCTCGTTATTTTTTTTTTTTGACATTTTAGTGAATTATTCAGGTCGTTAATTTGGTTGAAGCACCATTACCAATACTCGGAAGCTTTGATGAGTCTTTCTTAGAGCTACCACGAGATCTACTTGTCATGGTAATCTTGCTTCATATCTTTGATTTGCATTCTTGCTTGTGTCAGGATATCTCATCCTTATCCTTCAATGCTCGAGGAAGTACCTGTGGCAACAAAGCTAATACAAGCCTCCTAGTCTTTAATTTGTTGGGGCTGCGGGGACGAGTTTATTCCTTAGTTGTGACCTTGGAGTTTTTATTTTCTTATTTTAGTGATCTCGTATTACCATGTCCAGTGGCGGAAGGCAATGAATTCTGCTTATTTATTTTGTTTCACTGTAGCATTTTTTCTTTGACTGTTGGGCGCTTGAATCTTATAAACTGTAGTTAATGGAATGGAATGGAATATTATACATGCATATGTATCTAAACATGCATTCAATATGGCTGTCTAGGGTTTAGATTTTATCGTATGATCTTCGATGTCAAATCATATAGAAGTATATATTGTGACATTGGAAAGAATCTAAGCTCACCTGATCCAGAAATGGTTTTATTTCACAAATCATATCTTCTTTAGCCCTGCTTGTGCTGATTTTGCAGGTTATGCAAAAACACCAGAGATATTTTGCAATAGAAGATTTGACAAGTGGGAAGCTGTTACCTTTCTTCATTGCTGTGAGTACTTTACTCAGTACTTATTTATCCTTTAGGTTTTCTTTCTTTGGTCTACTTATTCTTGGACAAGATGTCATGTGATATTTTTTTGGTTGTCCATGGTTTGAAAATTGTCTGATGCTTTTAGGTGGCCAATGGAGTGATAGATGAGAATGTTGTAAGAAAAGGAAACGAGGCTGTCCTCAGGTTTTTAACCCACCTTCAATTTTTCATTCATCCATGCTAGCTGTAGATTAGTGTTCTTGAAGTGTTGAAAATAGGAATGATATGCTTCACATATAGAAGTATTGATTGATTTATATCAATTGTTTGGCTTTTTTGCATGGACTGTTTATAATAGTTTACTTCAACTGATGGTGTTATGCATCACTGTGCAATTTCTGGAACACAGGGCTCGCTATGAAGATGCCAAGTTTTTCTACAATATGGATAGGCAGAAAAGGCTCACAGAGTTTAGAGATCAACTGAAAGGAATACTTTTCCATGTATGTTGCATGATTTCTTGTAGAGCCTTTTCCCCCAAAATATTGAATTTGTAGCTTGATGTCACTAATAATTCATATTGTAACAGGAGAAGCTAGGAACTGTCTTGGACAAAACAAAACGAATCGAAGAGACAGTGCCTAAATTGGGAATCTTTCTGGGCTTGGATGAAGGTGTGCTGTCTATGGTTCAAGATGCTGCATCCTTAGCTATGTCCGATCTAGCCACCTCTGTAGTGACAGAGTTTACCTCTTTGTCTGGGATAATGGCTCGGCATTATGCTTTGCATGATGGTTATTCTGAGCAGGTATGCTAACCATTTATTTCAGATGCTCTTTATTGGCGATATAGTGCTTTTCATATCTTCAGCTGCTTTTTTATGTGATAAATTTCCTTGAACATAAAAAGTCACTGTATAAATTTCCTTCAACATAAAAAGTCACTGCTGATCTTCCTTAAATCATAATTTTCATCTCATCCTGTGTTGTAATTCTCCAGGTTAAACAAGTTTTTGATTTTTTTCACAAGTGTATCAGATTGTGAACGAATTAGTCTTTCTAATAAAAATCTAGTTCATGTTGGTGTAATGCTCCAGGGTTTGCTGGTCAAAAAAATACACCAGGGTTTTGAAGGTTGATTTGGTTCTGGTGAAGAACATGATTGGCTTGCCCACCAATATGTTAATATGGATATTTTTTAAGGTGCCTTTTAGAGATCAACCACTATCATTTTGGAAAGCTTGTTTATCAATCTTCTGCTGCTTGCATGCCTATGTCACACGATCATTTCTGTTAGCAATTAGTGTGTAATTGTAAATTATTATCAGTAGACACATACCACATAACTTCAAAAAAATGGTGAACCATATTCTCTGACTTCTTATATTATCAATTTTTTTGTGATATTTGTAGACTTGAATTTTAAAAATAAAAACTTGTAATAAAATATACAAATAAATGCTAAAGAAATTAAAATAGAGAATATGTCGTAAATGCTAATATTGCATTAACAATTGGATTTGTGGTGTATGTTCTAAGATGTTAGGATTTGTTATTATGTCAGATATAAACATATCATGATAAACATGTGATTTTCAAGAAATTTCAGTAAGTTCTACCATGTCATAGAAAATGAATGGAACCTGCTATGTGCTAGTTCTTGGGAAAATATTTGGACCTTGTTGAAAGTTGAAACTCGTGTTTAAGTTGTTTTCTGGAAACTTGACCATCTATATAGATTCCACATTCAGAACCTAGGAATTAACTGAAAAAAAATATTCTTTTTGATGTGTAATTCAGATATAAGGATTTAATATATAAAATTAAATCGGCCGGTTCTTGGATGTTGCTAGATGGCTAAATATTTGAAGTCTGTCGCCAGAACGCCATGACCGTTGCTACATCATTAACCATTGCTAATGTTCTGTGGCTAAAGCTTTTTTCAGCAATGGATTTTAAAAATTTAACCATCCGACAACATTTTGTCAGCCAGCTGATTTCAATTCCTCTCTCTCTCTCTCTCTCTCTCTCTATATATATATATATATATATATATATATATCTATATCTGTGTCTGTGTGTGTGTGTGTCTACGTACATTTGTATGATTTAGTGAATGTTCTAACATATCAAGATTGTTGTCATGTGAGATATAAGAATATGGTGATAAATTTGTGATGTTCAAGATATTTCAGTATTTACTACTATGGCATAGAGAATGAAGGGAACCTGTTATGTGCTGGTCTCTGGGGAGGATATTTGGTACATTCGTGGGTTCAGAGTCTTCAGACCTTCTTGTTGAAACTTGAAGGTTGAATCTCATACTTTTAAGTTGTTTTTTTTTTTTTTTTTCGTTTGGAAACATAACCATCTATATAACTTGTCAACTGAAAAACATATTATTTAAAACTGGATATAAGGCTTTAAATCTTGACACACACTTATGGAAAAGTTGACAACGATTGGGTACCATTGTGGCCAAGTGATCTCCTTTTTTTTATCTTGTATCGCTAAAAACAGTCACAAACGATGCATTATATATCTAAAAGTCGTGACTAAGCATGTGCCATTGCAACTACACCTTTTGCAACAGTTTTTAGCAACACAAAATGACAAAAAGGCCATTAAGCCGTAGGGGTAGCCGAATGTTTTCAATTCGCCTATATATATATATATATATAAAATTTACCATGATCCCATCCATATTTATCTGCCTTTTAGCAGCTGTCCAGCCTATTCATCCATTTTCTAGCCGAATTTCATACACTCAACTGTATGGGGTCTTCGGATGGATGTAGATTGCCCAAAATATATGTTCAAAAAAGAAATCAGTTCTGTATTTTTAGATTTTATGAGAGTTTCAAGCTTAATGTTCTTAGTTTTCCTGCTTATAAAATCAAATTCAGTTTTGTTTTTTTTTGTGGTTGTCTTCATCCATTTCATAAACATGCATCATCCATCTATGCAGTTAGAATTTGAAAGAATGCATAAAGTACTGGACATCACCAGATGATAGATAGCACAATCTAATCTCCCATATAGAATCCAGAAATTCTGGTCCAAAATCTCCACAGGTTATGTCCTTAGGACCTTAACCTGTGTCTGTCTATGATCCATAGGACACATACCTCTGATGCGCAATCTCATTCAAAAATGTGTTCCATCTTTCATCCATTTTCATGGCATCCAAGAAAATAGAAAAAATTTCTTTTGGTAGATGGCATATCTTATTATTTAGCATGTGTTGTTAGTCCAACTTACCTTTTTTTTTTCGTCGTTATATTTCTCAGAATCGTTGTTTGGAAATTTTACAAACACAAGCCCAATTTTTATTGGTATAACAAAAATGCACTTAAGTTTGCATTTCTTTTATTAAACTGCCTCTTTAATATGTAATTCGGATAGTTAAATGTAGCTTATCAAAACGTGCGTATTTCTTCAGTGCCCCTTTATAAGTTGTTTGTGTGTTTTATGAAATTTTTATTGTCATTTTCAAATGTTTAACAAGGCAAATAAACAATTAAAATCCTTTTTTTCTTGACATTCCCAATTGGACTTTTTCTTTTTCTTATCTGCTGTTAGCTTTATAATGTTGGTGCATGGTGGTCTCAATTTCTTTTTCCAGTGAAGGTATCTACTCATCCCTCTTTTGTAGATTGCAGAGGCCTTGTATGAAATTGTGCTTCCTCGTTTTTCTGGAGATATAGTTCCAAAAACTGACCCTGGAATAGTCTTGGCAGTTGCTGACAGGTAACTGAATGAACACATTTTTGTTAACGGCATGAATCTCTAGTATGGACTGATGATTTGTCCTGAACTTGGGTCTCATATGTTACTTCAGCTAGTTGTCTCTTTCAGAATGCTGCATTCTTCTTGCTTTTCTTATTAGTTTGTCTTTAAAATATAATATCCATTTCTTTCACCTATATTGCAATCCTTTCTATGCCACTGATATGGAGAAGCATCATAAAACTTGCTGCATCTTAACTATAGCTCTATCCATGTTTCTGAACAATTTTTACTTACTGCTTGCATCCTATGTTTTGCAGATTAGATAGTCTTGTTGGTTTGTTTGCAGTTGGTTGTCAACCAACTTCTAGTAACGACCCTTTTGGTCTAAGAAGGATTTCATATGGACTTGTAAGTTGTAACCAACAGTTAAATTTCTCAAATTTTCTTGTCCATGAGTACCTTGATTTCATCTTCTAAATTACTTTGTATTTGTTTCACTTGAAGGTTCAAGTGTTAGTTGAAAACAAAAAGAATTTGGATTTGCGAAATGCTCTGCAGTTGGTAGCAGATGTTCAACCTGTACAAGTGGGTTATGATGTTTTAAATGAGGTATACTGTGTAACTTTTACCTTTTTTTTTCAGCTTCATTTCTAGTATCATCTGATGATTTTGTTGGTACTATTTATGTATCAGGTTCATAATTTTGTCACACGTAGATTGGAGCAGCTTCTGGTATGTTTTGCATCTGAATCTTGCTTCATTTATGTTTATAGATTCATCCAAAGTGTGGAAAATTTACATACATGATGTAGTAGTTAAATTTTTGACATTTAAAACGCATAGATGCAGTTAACTGCACCATACCTTGTCAAACAAGGCTAGATCTTATCTTTTAGGTCATTTCATGTCCGTGTACCAAAGGGGACTCGCAGCCAAAATGGTATGGCTCTGTCACATAGTCTATGAACTCAGCAACTATGGAATATGGATAGTTACATGTACCTGTAACGTTCTTTAGTTTCACTACATCGAACCAATTTGAGGCTCTTTCTTTGATGTAATTTTATTGGCCTGGTGAGTTTTGACAAAAATAATTGCATTCTGTTAGACTTACAAATTTCTCAGAACTGATAAGCTTGGGATTATGTAGGAGCCTTAAATGTTGACACATCATGTTAGCATGATATGGAAGGGAATAAGTTTTGTTAGTGTATGAGGATATTGTTCTCACGTGCAAGCAGTAAAACACTACCCTCAGACAAACACTAGATTATCTTTTATTATTTAGGTAAATGGTGGAATTTTAGATGAATAGTCTTTAAATAAAAAATTCGAAGCAAAAAAAGGTTGTGCAATTTTGAACTACTTTTTCTTTTATTGGAGAGCTTTTCAATGCTGCTATTTTGTTTGTTTGTACATATAAAGTAGTCAAATCTGTTGCTTTTAAATCTTCCTATGTTCGAGAATCTTGCCTCACGGTGAGAACATACCATATGGATGCTTCATCCGATTTTGTGCTGTACTTGAGGTTTGTGGTTTTCCATGATTTGAATCCTTTAATTTTTTTTAAATCTTACTATTTTTGCTGCTCATGCACCACGGTAAGAGCCTTCCATATTGGTGCATCGTCCAATTATCTGTTGCATTCCGAAATTGTATTTCAATTTTCAACCATTCATGTTAGACCTTGATGTTGCATTCTCACTAGAAAGATGGTATACTTTTGATTGGTTATAGGGATATGAAGAGGAGAAACATAGTCACTAGTCAGGTTTAGGTTCTAGTTAATATGACTTAAGTTTTTTTGGTTTCACTAAAACTCTCTCTCTCTCTCTCTCTCTCTCTTTTTCTCTTAAATTAGTGGAATTGTACCTAACTTGAAATGGCAAAGGCCTTTGTTTTGAATTTCAATGTTAATCTGAATACTGCATCTGAACTAATATCCATAAGGTTAGTCTGACCTGAAATCCATTAAAATTACCAAGGTCTTATTTTTTGATTTCCATGTAGATCTGTGCACTAGTAACTACGTTTATTTTCATGTCCCAATTCAGATCTGCCTTGATAAGCACTTGACAGGATTGCCTTTACATCCCTTTGTATTTCATACATTCAGACAAATGGGTGCAGTTGGTTGATTGTGTGGGCCAGAGCTGAATTGTTGACAACCACAATGTGTTTCCTATAGGCACTGTATTTCCTCACACTCGGATAAATGGGTGCACTTGATTGATTGTGTGAGCCAGAGATGAATTGTTGACAACCACAATGTGTTGCCTATAGGCACTCATGATTGATGATCTAGACAGATGCAGTTTGGTGGGTTTTACCAGCCAATACTGGGTTTTAAGGTTCTTCTTGGTCACTTGAGTAATATGGGCACTTCATGTGTTTCAACTTCAAGTGAGAGCTAAATCGACGAAAGAAATTGCTAATCTGTTGAAATTTTTTTTTTTTTAGTAAACTGTGCATGTTGCTTTCTATCAATTCACTACCATATTCTTTATGCATAAATTTGAAAAAGTCAAACTGGTTGTGGACGTCTGCTCATGGTGAAACTGTTTTTCTGTTTAACAATATGAGCCTGGCTAGTCTATGAGGTATATCTTCATTGTTGATGCAGGTGGATAGTGGGGTAAGTGCTGAAGTTGTTCGTTCTGTACTTTCAGAGCGTTCTAATTGGCCATATTTGGCTGCAAAAACAGCAAAAAGGGTGAGTAGTTTTACTTCTCTTGTTAGTATATATGTGCATAGTGATGCATATAGATGTGTATGCACGTGCATGAGTTGGTATAGTTCATTCAAAACATACTTATAAATAAGCAATGATAGAATTAGATTAAGCATAACGCTCCATCAATTTTATTGGAGCCCAATGTAGACTTAAAGTAAGGACATTGTACCAATCTTGTCTAAGCAGTGGTCTCTTTCAACTAGAATTTTCTTAGTTATTTCTTAATAAGAGACTTATAGAGCTTTGTGTTCATACATGATGTGCCTTCATTATTCTAGATGGAAGACTTGTCTAGAGAAGGCCATTTGCAGAAAATTGTGGAAGCCTACTCTCGACCTACAAGAATTCTTCGTGGCAAGGATGTTGATCATGATGGGAAGGTACTTTAGTTTAAGCTGCAGTTCATTCTGAATCATCAGAATTTTGGTTCTTAGAAATCTTGACAAGCTCAATTGATCTGAATGTAGTAAAAACTGGTTTGTGAGTCGAATTGGCAAAGCTGTCGATTTGGAGAATCAGCTGATTCATTGATTCAGTTGGATTGGAAAAAAATATTGTAAATTTATTTTTAAAAGAAAATAAACATAAAAATTTAACTAAAAATAAGAAAATTCATAAAAGATAAAAAAATAATTAAAAACTGACGTGTGGAACTCTTGAATCAACCATGGATCCAATCGTTAATTCAGGCCGATTCTGATAATGATGATTTATCTGGTTGTTATAGTATGAAAGTGGTTCTCCCCAGGCAGTTTATTTTAATTAAATAATTTCTTCAGCTTGCTAGATAATGTGTTTCTGTTCGGGATATATGCTGGGCACACCTTTGTTGCTTAGGGTCAAAATACAGTATCTATTATGCACCAAACAAGGTTGTAAATTGGTTTACCTGGTTCACAATTCAGATACAGTTGGATGATGTAGTCAAGTTCTGAGTTGGATTTAGAGTTAGGTTACTGAAACTTCTATGGTATCTGAATGATCTGAATATGTTAATATACACTTTAGGGATAACTGGTCAAGTCTCATAGGATGGAGATAGGTATGAGACTAGGATGTAATCAGCCTATCGTAATTTTGCTTAAAACTGACTAGAACAAATTGGAATGGATACCTGTTCTGACTAGTGACAAACGATGATTTTGAAGATTGTTGCGATCATCTTCTACATACTAAACAAGATCCTGAACATAATGGGACATGGTTCTTAAGTGAACGCTGTATTTGTTACAAAAGAGGGACTTGTGAAAACTGATTTATTCCCTACTATCCTTTGAATATTGACTTATAAACCACAAGAAATGCCCAAGTAGAAACTTGGTTTGCATCTCTGATGTGTTCAATGTCTATATGCTGGCAACAGAGTAACCAAAGGAGAAAAAGAAACTTTGGTAATAATTGCTGGTCTTCTGTGTTTAAGTAGCATTTAGCATCTCATTCTTTGTCGTGGTTGGCTTTGATCTTTCTGTTAAATGTTGAAGAGTGAAGATTAATATTTTCAGGTTGAGACATCTAGATTTGAGTCTAAAGAAGAGCATGCTCTTTGGGTTGCACTTCAGGCTGTGGAGGCCAAAATTCATGGAGGTATTCTTTTAGCTGCTTTCGGTTGCTTCGGCACATTATAGTTTTCATTTTCATGCACACATGCGACTATGAGTTCATGTATCGTTTTTAAAGATCATATGTTGATTGATTTTAGCTTATGAGAAATCTGCAGAAATTGAAATCGATGATTTTGTGGAGATATCTTTCGTTCTGTTGCAGCCACTGGAGGATTTCTTTAACAACGTGTTTGTAATGGTGGTATGTGTTTTGCATTCACCTCCTGAACAGTATCATCATCTTTCTAATTGTGTAGTGTTTGTTTTAAAAATAATTTCATTTTTTGTTGTTATTTCTGTTCCATTTTCTGGTTTTTCTAGTTTATTTTTCTTCTCTGAGCATGTTTCATGTGTGAATTCACTAGATCTCATTTTTTGTGTCTATTGATTGTTGATGATTCGTTCTACATAATTTTTGAAGATATATAGTGTTTGAGGAATAAATGGTGATCATGATTTTGTAGCTTTAGATTTAGTGTTTTATTAGTTTGTTGGGCTTATCAAAATTTTGGGCATCTACTGAAATATGATATTTCCTTTTTACCATGTTGTCTACCTTTACTCTGTACACTGTATGCTCAAGAACAAATGAGCTGCAGCCTTTTTGACAGATTCAGGTACTTTGGCAATGTTATTGTGATAAAAGTAAGAAAATAGTTATCGGGCTGTTGATTTTGCCTAAATTTGTGAAAGATTCACATCTGAAGTGTGTGTGCCTTTTTCTCATTTAGGGCTAGCCATTTGTTTATTGGTGTGCCATGCAGATGACTTGTTTTGCATATCAACTTTGAATTTTTTATACAAGGAGGGCCACTGCTTCCATTGTATATCTGAAATGTGTTAAACTACGCAAACTCAAAGTGTTCCTTTAGAAATTAGATTTCTTGGTACTATGTTGTCAATAATGCAAGTTTTTTCTTATCTGTGCAAGAGGATGAAAGAATTGCAAATAAGAAAAGAAATATTAGCATTATCGGATTGAGGGGTTATTTCTACCCTTTTTTATGAGGGTTAGTCCATTATTGTGCTCTCTACTATTGGGGTTGCTAGATGGTTGACCTCGGATACCTTTTTGTGAGAGTTTGCAAAAAATCATGGCGGTGTCTATTTTGAAAAAAATCCAAAAAGGTAGTGCAGTTACATTGAGAAAAAATCTTATGTTCTTTCGTTTGTTCCAAATGAAGTGGAATTTTTGAAATATGGCGGCAGTCCAAAGAACTAGTTGCTGTTTATGTATTTCCTTTTGTGTATTCAAAAAATCAAGCAGGTAGTTGCATCTGTTTCTAACATGTGAACATATTATATTCCATTGTCAAACGTAAAGCTTTCAACCCATGAAAGTGCAAGCCACTTTTAAACTATCAAGCTCCAGAACTGAATTGCAGCCTTTATGTTGATGAAGTTATTGTAAGGATGAAATTAAGGACCAATTGATGTCAGGTTTTGTTTAGGTGATACTTGTTTGACTGAACACGAGCAACAATGACCATGATGATCGTCATGAAAAAATGACTGATTCTTTTATTCCAGTTTTTTAATGAAATGGGAACTATTGTTTGTCTTCAATTTTTAAAACTAGACGCCCTTATACTTCTGTGGCTTTTCTCATAACGGATCCAGAATTGTTAACCGTGTCTGTTCACAGGACGATGAAGGAGTCAGGAACAACAGGCTTGCACTCCTTAAGAGAATTGCAAATCTTCCAAGAGGTATTGCAGATCTCACAGTTTTGCCTGGATTTTAGGATTTTTTTTTTCCATTTTCTTGCCTTTTTTTTTCATAATAATCTAAATTAAATGAACTTCGTGTATAATATTTTCATTTGTACATTATAGCCGTTATTGAATAGGGTTCGGCTCTTCATGACAGTTCTGCTCTTTTGTATGATAAGCTACACAAAGAAGTGTACACCCTTAGATCTTTTTTCGCATGTAATAAAGGTTTTTGTCCTTGAAAATAACAGCTGCTAGGCTGTTGATGTTTTAAACGTGGATGTCCATGCTTTCTTGGTATTAGTTTTCACGTTGATGCACAAAAACGAAGTTGCAGTAAGTTCCGTTTGATAATAAAGCTCGTTACATAATTTGCATTTTGTCGCTGAACCCTCGTATGAACAACGGTGAAACGTTTTAAGGTCCATTCGACCCCAGAAGGTCTGGGCAGCTTCAGCTTGTCCATGGTCACCCATGCTATGGTGTGAACATGGAACATGGCGCCATCATCCACCGCGGTCACCTTGGGTCTACTCTGTTGATTTTATTTATTCCTTTTGTTGGATTTGCTAATCCCCATATTTTATCTCCTTGTCTGGTCCTCGTCAGAAATGGTCTATCAACTTGGTAGTGATGCACATGAGTTTTTCTATTATTATATACCCAGTCCCCGATTCTGTGAACAAGGGCTTCTTCTATGGCCATGGTTTTGGACTTAATACCTCTAAGATTAATGAGTTCAATGCTTGGCTCCGTACTTAAGCAATTGTCCTGGTCCTGGATTTTTGTGTTTGTTTTCTCTTCCGTCATTTTTCTTGTTATGCGCGTTCAACCAGAGAGAGAGAGCGGACAACCACTCCCATCACTGGAATCTAACCCGAGATGTGTTACTCAGGCTTGTCAGCTGTGCTGCATGCTATGTGGCACAGAGGGAGAGATACCATGACAGCGAGGGGGAGAGGGATAGAATCATTTTTGAATAACCGTATTTACCACTGAAGATATGCAACCCATGTTTCTATCCTGCGTAATCTAATGGAACATCTCCCATATCTTTCACGAGTCCACGATAAGAGTTGCTGTGTGGAGCAAGCAAAAGTAAATCTGAATTTCAAGTATCCATATATATTCAACAAACTGGAGTTCCCACTAGTTGGCGAAATAACTCTATGACCTCACATCAGACAGCTAATGTATGTGCTTCAAGCGAGAGTCTTAGTTTTCATTCAATAGCATCAGGGTTGGAGCCGTGATTTTTTTGAGGGGTGGGTCAAACAGGGGCTGATTCAAAAAATACATGGAGGCAAAAAAAAAATCAATTTATACATTATATATATATATATATATATATATATATATATATATATATATATATATATATATATATATATATATATATATATATATATTTCATTTGGTTGGGGTGGTTGGGGTGGGGTCATGGCCTATGTACTTCAAGCGAGAGTCTTAGTTTTCGTTCAATAGCATCAGG
>JAANDH010000062.1:442689-506346 GCA_011799765.1 Nymphaea thermarum
ATTTATCAAAAATTTACATTTAATCAGTATCTTCAATCATAATTCAGAAGATTTTGATGCTCACACCTTTCGATCAACTTGGCGACTTTCACGATCACAGGATCAAATGAAAGCAGCTCTTCCAGGGTACAACTCAGGAGGAATAGAAACGAAAATTTAGAAGTGATGACAACGAAAAGAGATAAAGCAAAATGACGGATGGAGTCTTTTAATTAATTTTTAAATGAAAATGATGAGGGGCAGTCTGATATTGCATGAAGTATATCAGTCAAATCTCGTAGGTTTCAATTTCCTGCCTGAGCTCCAAAGTGCATACTAATAGCTTTGGAGTTTCATACTGCGAACGGTTGACAAATCTCTTGTCCCACTGCAGGCTAAATGCAAAGCTCTATACTGCATACCGCGTCAGCTTTGAGAAGAGTGTAGAGAAGCACTTGAGCTACCAGTTGCTTAAAACCACAATTGGGCTGCCAGTGGCTTGAGAACCAACTCTATCTTGATAAGCTTATTGCAAGGCCAGAAGCCCCCAAATGGGACTCGAAATTGGACCCGCATTGTATTTCGGGTTCATAGCCAAAAATTATATACAACCTGGTATGATTTTGATCTTTTCCTTCCTAGATGTCTTTTGGTGGATGAGGATTCCACCAATCAGTTCACATGTCGCCCTGTACACATGCCCAATGCTAAATGAAAATTCTATAGCAATGAAAGAATGTGTTGCTGAGTGAAAGTCGAGCTGAGCAAATTCAAAATGAATTTAGGTGGCATTTACAAAAAAGTTTTCTAGGGTGTCATCCAAACGGCCTCTAAGGTTTATTTAGCATGAGAATAATTTGTAACTATTTGGTGAATATTTCCTAAGATTTGAGGCAAAATCATGTATCCCTTATTAAAATGTTTCATGAATGTACCTCAATTTTTATGGTAGATTAATGAAACAATCATAAACTATCTTTGTACCAAATAGACAGTAAAACTCTTTCATCGAGCTGAGAGTAAGATAGAGTCCTATTAGGCTTCAGTTCAAATGATACTCGCCGGTACAGGTACATCTGTGCAGTAACAGAAGTCACTATTTAACTACAAAAGAAACAAAATTTTTTCTATAACATCCAATTTGCCTAGGAAAGCTTGGAAAATATGAATTTAGAAATGGATTTGGATCTAGAACTTGATCCTACCCGATTCATCCCATGCCCTTGGCGTGTCGAATTCAGTCATCATGTGTACAATACGGGGACAGTTTTGGCAACTCAGGAAGCAACGTGAAAAAACGTGAGAAAATCTGAAGTACGTTAAAAAAAATACTAGCATAAAAGAGAACAGGATGAATTTTCAAGATTAGGTTTTTCTTCTCTGTCTGCTGCCTTACTACTTAGGTGCGGCTAGGGTTTTTCCTACAACACTCTGCCCGGTTGCAAATGGGATATAGATGCTAGAGGCTACCACCAACTTCTCAGTAGCCAGCACTTGATCATCCACACAATGTTGTGTCTGTCATTGGAATAGGGTTTCTGGGTGTTTCGATTTCTGGGGTGTGCTTCTTTCAGCATCTTGGCAGGAAAAATGGCGACCACGAACCCTTTTGATTTGTTGGGTGGTGATGACTCTGGTGACCTGACGCAGCTCATAGCTTCTGCTCAGCAGCAGCAGGTTGTTAAGGCCGAACCCACGAAGAAGACAGCTCAGCCGCCGGCTGCAAAGCTACCCAGCAAGCCACTGCCGCCGGCCCAATCAGGTCTTTTGCCTTTTTGGTCATTTGTTGTTGTTCCTCAGTTCGTCCCTTTTCTTTCTATACTGTTTTTTGAGGATGGTGTCTTCATTTTCCCATCCTTTTTTCCACCATTTTGGGGCAATATCCCGATTCCTTTTACTGGTTGTAGATAATTTTCTGTTTATAACTGAGAAATGTTGGTTTACTTTTTCCAATGCCGGATCTTTCTTTTGAGAAGTCGAGCGGAAATCGTCTATGATGACATGCCCCTCTCTTGTATAATCGACTTTAATAAGTTATGTTATTCATTGTTTAGTTTGGAGTTTTAATGTTGATGGATGATAGGATTCCGATCCTAAAACCCAACATTTCAGCGTTTCGCCGCTGTTTTTCTTGCTTCTGTCATTGTAATTGTCTGTATTTGTTCTTTTATGCTTGTAGTTAGGATAGTGAAGTCATTGTCAAGTTGCATATTAGCCTTTTCTTATTTGTACATATCCCTGATAATCGGTTTCACACCTTTTACAGTAAGGGAATCAAGGAATGAAGCCAGCGGAGGAAGGGGTGGTGGTCGTTCTGGTGGTCGTGGCTATGCCCGTGGTCGTGGAGGGTTTAATCGAGACACGAACAATAATGGAAATGGTTACGGTAATGGTTATTCTGGTGGTTATGGGGGACAGGATGATGGGGAAGTTGAGAAGCAATCAGAAAGAAGTCGAGGGGGATTTGGTGGGCCACGTGGCTCATTCCGTGGTGGTCGTCGTGGAGGCTTTGCTAATGGTGACTCGGGGGAAGGTGGTCGCCCACGAAGACAATTTGATCGTCATAGTGGCACTGGACGCGGGTTGAATTTCTTTCCATTTTTTTCCCAATTGGCTCGACTCTATAGCATGTTCGTGTGCAGATCAAAATTTTTATAAAAATGTTTTTTTTTTTTTTTTTTGTGTGGGTTCAGAAACGAGTTTAAACGTGAGGGAACTGGCCGTGGAAATTGGGGAGCTCCAACTGATGAAGGATTTGTTCAGTAAGGAACTCTTTGCAGTATTGTTGAAACATTTTGATTGAGGATCTGTAATTGCAGTGATTTCACTTTTGGCTGCTTTTATTTGTATATTTGCTTTACAAAACTTATTTGTGGCTGTTATTGGCACTCCTATGTGTTCAGGGAAGGCGAGGAGCTTGTTAATGACAACGAGAAGAAGTTTACTCCTGAAAAGCAACCTGATGGAGAGGAGCTGGCAGGAGAGGACAGGCAGACTACCCTGGAGGAGCCAGAAGAAAAAGAACATGAAGACAAGGTAATACCTTTAAGATTTTAGATAAAACTCAATCATGTATTCCTTTTATTTATCAAGAGCTTTAAATGGAACCTTGACAACCTCTACTGTATCAGTTTTAAGCTTCATGATTTTATCCAATTAGGATAACTGCACTCTTTGGTGGTTTCCACGGTTCCACCTTGAACCTTCTTTATTTTCATGTACCATCACAAAGTTGATACTTTTAGTCTGTTTCTTTGTTTAAAATTGATTGGGCTTGGGTGTCATTTTTAGTCATGGAATCCATTGAACATGTCAAAAATTAACTGGCAACACTTCAATGATAAGCTGTTGATTATTTTTGGCATTCAAATTTGTAATGCTGATCATCTCTATCGATGAAGCTCACAAATGTCACCCAATTTCTTGTAGTGGAAAAGGTGATATCTGTTGCTTTCTCCATACAATAGCCGATAGTCTATGATAAAAGTATCACTTCTGATGCACTTAAAACGACCTCATCTTGGAGTAACTCTTTATGGCTTTACTAGCCCTGCTGCAAGTCATGGAGCTCTCTATCTAATCTCTAGCGACAGTCTATAATAAGCTATGCTCTTCCTGTCAATACTCTCCCTTCCTCTTTTTTAGATATGAGTGTTAATATGTTTGACATTTTTAAAAGCTGTCAAGATTGCTTTGTTGCTTTCTGATGAGACCTCTGTCCAATATTTTAAGAGAGCAGCTATTTGGCTATGCATCTTTGAAACTTCAGGCATGCCAGTTTAGATCTTGTCAGATAGTTTTGAGTTTGGCGAATGCAGACTACGTTGTTGTCCTTTTTGAGACTGCATTTGTTAGGAACTTTTGTTTATAGTCTCCACTCAAAATGCTGTTGTTTACTCGGCCCTTGTTATTTCTTTTCTTTTTCTGTCTCAAAGCAGCCAACTCTTCGTCTATATGTTGGTTGTCTGTGGAGCACCTCTTCACCTTCTATATGGCATATGTTTGTTTCTGCTTTAATAGGAGATGACCTTGGAGGAGTATCAGAAGGTGCTTGAGGAGAAGAGGAAAATTTTGCTGGGGCTTAAACATGAAGAGAGAAAAGTGGATTTAGATAAGGAACTTCAATCAATGCAGCAACTTTCACTGAAGAAGGACAACGATGATGTTTTCATCCAACTGGTAGGTTGCTAGCTTGCAAAATCTTGTCTACAATTTCTTGGTAGCTAAATAATAGTTTCCTTAAATGTTCTTTTGCAGCGGTCTGACAGGGACCTGGCAAGGCGCAAAGAGATTAATGAAAAGGATGAAAAGGTTAAAAAGGTGAAAGCAACATATTCTCTCTGTTAGCAATCTTATGCAACATTTGTCATGCCTTTTTTCTTAGTCACATGAAACTCCAAAATTGCAAAGAGTTCAGGATTTGATGTTGTGAGTTGTTTGCTATTTACTGATTTTTGTTTCTGCTTAGTCCATGACTGTGAAGATGTTCTGCAAAATTCTTTAGTTGGAATTTCATATCTGATAATTGTGTCTTTGAGTAGTTAGATAATTTTTATGAAATCATATCACTTTATGCTGGAAATAGATGGTTTTGGCAATTAAATATGACAGTGCTGTTCCCTGAGACGTTTTAAATAACTGGAATTCTACATTAAAAGGCATGATTTTTCTGAGGTCAGAGAGAAATTTGGCGGAATACTACTGCCAAGGCAACTGTGAAATTACAAGCCTAGATGATCCATTTTTTTAGATATTTGTTAGATACAGGATGCACAACGATCAAGAAGAGCTATTATCGTATAGTGCTTGTGAGCGGGCCAACTTCTAGAAATGGTGGTCCTCTCTGAAGCTTGTTTTTGGTATTTTCATAAGATAGGACATAGGAGTGTGTTTTCCTATTGCGAGAGGCTTCAAGGATCCTCTCTATTCTTCTAGCTCCAGTTGCCTTGGTAAATTTCTGGCTTGAAGCCTACTTCTTGCTGTTGTCTTTCCATTCTCAAGAGTTGTACATGCCAATTATTTGCTGCCTCCTTGACAAAAATGTTTTCTTGCTCCCTGGTAGTCTTTTCCCATCAATGAGTTCTTGAAGCTTGCTGAAGGGGAGAGATACTATGGCCCCCGAGGACGTGGGCGTGGTCGGGGACGTGGTGATCGTGGTGGCTTTAGGAGTGGCTTTGCACCAGGTGAAGTGAATAGTATGGCAGCTCCTGCTATCCAAGACCCTGGTCAGTTTCCTACTCTTGGTGGCAAGTAAGCATCTGCAGGCAGCACTTCTTTCAGAGCCCCTGTTTTCCTTTTTTTCTCCATAGTTTTGGACCAGCAGAATGAGTGCAAGATTTCGAGTAAACGGAAAGAAGAAAAAGGAAATTTTTATTTATTGTATTTTGAATGACGAATGTTTTCTTCCATGTTTCATTTCTAGAAATGTACAACTAGGTACTTTGATTTTGCATGTTCTAGAGTTGTACAATGAGGTATCTGAACTGCAGACAATTTCTTTAGCCTTCTTTCCTTTCTTGAAGAAACATATTCGTGCTGTCCATGTGCTTGCCCATGCGCTACCTGCACGCGTATCTTCCTTTTTGCTTTCTGTTTTCTTATTAAAGAATGTGGGACCTTCGTTTACCACCTTTTTTTAGGTGGGCGGCTGAAATCCCCACTATCTAAGGACAGAAGCAAGCTCCCCTTTGCTCCCATGCTTAAGAGCTGTGTATCTGGTTTGGAGGCCCTGCTGCATATCAACTAGGAGTATATGGCGCCTATGCCACCGGCTCAACGCCAGTCCCGGCTTGTTTATCACCTTTCAAAAGGCAATTTGATGGGCTACTTCATTTCCAGAACAGCAGTATTTGTGTACCTTTGCTGTTCCCTTTCCACTCTGACGCCGTGACGAAGGTGTTACTGTGAGAACAAATGAACAATCAACCGGGTTTGCGTGTCTGATCAAACATGACTGGACTTCGTTTGTTTTGAATCAAACGAAAACCTGGGTTTCTGTCCGAGCGTCATGCTTGCTTAGTCATGTTAGTCACCCGGAGCAACAGGGTCTCTCTCTCTCCTGAAAATCTTTTGCGTTCTTTGGCACTTTTAACCAGAAAACACCAGCGTGATCGGATTTATCACAGAAGCGGATACTGTGCTAAACCATTTTAATCTGCCGTGGTAATTTCTGCCAAATTGTTGAAACGTATAACCGTATGTTTTTTGACGAATTGTTCGGGAAGAAAAAACTACTGAAAGCTGTTCAGGGGGAATTGATCGAGATTAATCCATCCCCGCTGATTGATCTTGTTTCAACCATGTCGCTACAGTGAGTTTTCTTAGCGGGGCGGTGTCTTCTTTGTTGTTCCTTAGGAGTGACATTTATCGAGTACGGGAAGGATGTTTGTGTCCATGGCCATTCTAACTGGTTGGGTGGTGCCTGAAAAAGTGTGTTAGCAATTCCATTAATTTTGTGGGCTAAACTCCGTTTTACATTACAATATTCCTTAATTATTCATGGTATGTCAGTTTGAATCTGCCAATCTTGATATCCTTATGTACTTAGCAGCACATTTAATTTGAACCTTAGATTTTGCTACCATTGTGAAGATTGATCTGATCGAAAGTATCTATCTGGCCATCTACCACTTCATCCTTTTAAATAGTCAATGAGTATCAACTGGGAGCGATGATGTAAGATAAGATCTAGTATCGCCCAAGTATCAGTCCTAACTCCCGCCGCCAGCTTGCCAATTGAAAGGGTCTGGAGACTCTGGACTCCTGCCGGTGTCAGGTGTGCCTTTCACTGGTATGATCTAGACTACATGGGCTTCAGTAATCCACCAGAAGATCATTTCTTCTGTAGGCAATCTGACCTTGTGAGTTCGTTTGAGACAGAGCAGATCCAGGGGTCTTGGGCAGCTGGCTATAGATTCAACACTCGCTTTGGCCTCATAAGGGTTTTAGGCTGCTGGCTATGGATTCATTGTGGGGTTTAATTTCTTTGCGCTTACCTTGGGGAAGGTTTTTAAGGTTCAAAGAGCTCTACCCTCAAAATTTTGCGTTATTCAGTCGATCATAGGTAGGTAGGGCAGGTTAAACCAGAGGGGCTATGTCGTTTTGTTGTGTTTGATAGGTATGGTAGGTTAAACCAGAGGGGCTAAGTCGTTTTGTTGTGTTTGGTAGCCTCGGATCCATAAAAGGGTGTGTTTTGAGAGATCCTGATAGATTGGCACGTATCAGATCCTTAGTAGCATGGATTTCAAATGTATAGTACGTGTGTTAAAAAAACCATCGATTTAAGATCGGACGGAGGAGAGAGAGGCGTCAGACCTTAAATTCATAGATCACTCAGATCACTGAGGATCTCAGATCTACAACAAAACAAACACAGATAAAAGAAAATTGATAATTGTCTCAATCACATGGATGACCAAGTAAGGACGTGCTCCTAAGAGTGTCTGTTACAAACTCGCACAGATCAGCAGACTTTAGCTAATGAAGATACGAAAAAGTACTTGAATGGGAAAGCTAGATCTTTAATCAAGGTAACAGTTCAAAACCGGAGTGTGCAAGTAGTGAATCTAGTGATGACCTCGGATATTTACTATTGACCTTCTTCAATTCGAAAGTCTTGGTTATTTCCAGACGGATATAGCTCTTGTTGGCCAAATTAATAGAACAAGTTGGTTTCAAATCGTTGTCAAACACTCGCGCTTTCGGTTGGTCACTGATTGGAAACATGTTGGCGCTTCCAATGTCCTTTCAGTCTCCCATCCAACATTTCCACTTTCGTGTGCTTAAAGAGTACTTGTATATGCACGAAGGAGAGAGAAGAGAAGAGAAAGAGAGAGAGAGTCCATATCAGATGATGGTTCATTTTCACCTCCATACGAGGACCTTGACCTGAAAAATTCTACATCCGGGATATCAGCTGACTATCTTCAGGGGTACATCGGCGATCAGCGCCATGTACACCAGTGTCGGATGAGGATTGTCAATAACTAAAAGAACTAGCTGGCAATAGACTAATTTCTCCTTCTTCATGGAGTTTTTCAAATCAAACAACACGGAATCCCCATGGTTATTTCTAGCCTCGACGAAGATGCCACTCCTCTTCAAAATCCCAGCCACTGCCAGAAAGGGGGAACGGTAACTTAGAGATTGCACAAAGCATAGTTTTGGAGTTGCTTGATAACCATCAGACTCTTCCTACGTGACCATGATGTGGTGGATGGTTTCTACCATCATGCTGTAACAGCAGGACAAGCTTTAGCCTTTAGTGCATCACTCGTTGTCGTCAATCCAATCACCATAAATCCTACTGATTTTATCTGGACCTTTCCACTTCTGCTGTGAGGGCCTTTGTGGTCCCTGCCGCTGACTTATGCTAACAGATCTCTGTGATGGAACCCCCATACCATAGACCTCTGGATGTGCAACTGGCACGAGAGATGCAGTGACATCCTGCACCTTTGAAGACGACCCAACCTGCTTTGAATCAGCAGACACCGAAGAAGAATCTCGACCGTCCTCAACAAGCCCCCCTCCATACTTGTGGAGCTCTGTTCCAGGAAAGAGTGAGTGAACTCTTTTAAGACGTCGATAATTAACAATCTACTATGGAGAAAAAAAAATCAGAATGACCATGACCAATTACATAAGATCTTTAAGTTCTCATATGTCTTTAACTTCTAGCAACCTTTCAACTGCCAGCGGCCTCTCCCTAGTATGGATTGTGATGTCATTTCTCATAAAACTGAACAATCCATGATAAATCAGAAGCTTATGTATCTAAAGTTCTAAACCCTACAATATTCAAAAGCATTCACCCAAGTCGAAGACCGATTTCTAGGAACAACGTCAACAGCATTCCTTGTCAACCATCTATGGAGAAAGCGGTATATAGGATAACATTCATATGAACTGCCATCAATAAGCACAAAGTTTACATTGTTATCAAATCAAAGCTTCTTTGATTAAAAGGTGAGTTTGGAAATAGAATGGTCCTGGTATCTCATTTAGGTATTTTGAGGATTCTCAAGGAAAATCCAAAGAAAAAAGAACTCTCACAGAGAATGAGAAGCCATGAAATTCAAAACAACCTAAAGCTTTCAGCACAAGTATCCAACCTAATCTGGGACTATCACCTTCAAGTTGATCTTGGTAATACAAACAATCAGATGCCAAGATACTTCCTAGGGATCACATACAATCCATACCCTGAATGCCTTATTCTGCCCAGACAGAGAGATGGAGTCTTGAGCAACACATGTCAGTCAGACTGAGTTTCAGGCTCATTAAAGCATTATGTATGCAGCCAACCTGATAACCGAACAAGTGACACAAAAATATGCAGGTCAAATGAATGATTAAAGAAAGATCACGATTGGAAAACCATTTTTCACATTGACAGGTTTATGACGAGTACATGCCTTTGTATTCAAAGATTTCATTTTTCGAGCAAAAACATTGTTGGAGGTGAACAAACTACAAAGAAACACCAACTACAGGCCAGCTAAAGAAAATTGCACGTTTGACTGTGTTAATGGTAAACAAGGATTCCATGTTGCACACAAAGAGAAGTTCGAAAGAAACAGAACTATACCTCCTAACCCATGAGCAAAGTGGCACTTGTTCCCAAATGGACAATATCCTGTCATCTCCCACTTGTTACAAATCCTAGTTTTCCAGTTTGAAGGTTTCTGATTAGATCCATTCCCTCCATTATTTCCATTGCCATAGCCGCTACCAACAGTAGGTCCTAAGCTTATGGCTACACTTTCCCGAGCTTTTGACTGCTCATCATGTAGGAAAGTACATGTATCTCCATAAGGACAGCCTTCCTCAGTGTAGAATTTCTTGCAGTGTCTCCCTTTATAAGATCTCTGTTCTCCACCCATACCTGATGAACTCAGAGCTGGTATCTGGTTTTCCTCTCTTGGTTCTAAAATCTGAGACCGATCCTCGTCCTGAGCAGCCACGATTTCTTGCCAATTGGGAGGCGGCTTCCTCAGTTCCTCTATTCCATGTGCGAAATTGCAGTTTGTTATGTAAGGACAAGTCCCTTGCCTAAACTTGCAGCAGAGTTTGGTCTTGAAAAACATCCTGCCGATTGCCTTTGATCGACTAACAGATGATTCCCTGCCAAATCCACCTCCTTGTGGATCACCCTGTGCATTTCTGGACCTCTTTTGAGACGGTTCACTTCCGGATCGAGATTGTGACTGCCGCCCATCAAAGCTGGACGCAGACATGTAATCTGAATCTCCATTCCAAGCTCTATAATCTTCCTCTGTTGCCCAAATTGCTTGATCATTCAATCCAGGCATCCAACTATCCCCACTATTGGTTGGAATCTCTCTAATCACTGGAGCAGCATCGCCCGTAAAACCGATGCTACCATCATAATCCATAACCAAACAAATACCAGCTTAGCACTCGAAACTATATAAAACCTTCAGTCTCAAGTGCCAACAAGACTAAATCCTACCGTTTCCCTCCGTTATTCACTGGTCAGATTGTGAAACAGAACATTTACATTCTGCACAAATTTCAGCACAAATTACCATTATGAACACAAGAACTTGAATCCAGGCAGAATATAAGGGAAAAGAAAAAGGGATAAGAACAAACAAACAAGAGCAACAGCAGAACTTCTTTTCTCTTGCAGAAAAAACAAAGACTTTACAAATGTTCGAGGTCGCTAGCTATACCTTGAGAGAAAGAGGACTAGCTAGCTTTGGAATAACAGGAACATCATTCTTCTATTTCACTTCACAATCCTCACCACAGTATTTGAGAGACCTTTTACTCAGAGAATCCCGTGAAATCAAGGATGCGTTTTAATAACGGGAGAACAGCCAACTCAGTTATTTTTCGACGAATAATAACCCGTGCAAATACCCAAAATTTTGTCCACCATTTCAAGATCTCAGGAAGATCATAAAAAATTGATAGAGAAACAATAAATGAAAATGTATCTGAACCCTAAACTCATTCATCCAACAAATTCTCGCCATGCAAAGCCTATCGACAATCAACATCCCTCAAGTAAGGAAATTTTCTCAAAAAAAGGTACCAACAAATCCCTTAAGGCCAGAAAAAAGTGTGCTTTTCTTCCCAAACTCGAAAAACTTCACGAAATCTGAAAGACACTTTTAAAAATCAGAAAAGAACCAGAGAGGGCGAGAGACAGAGCCAGAGAAAGAGAACCTCAATCAAAAGCAATAAACAGCAGCCAACAGAGATCCAAGTGAACTCTTCAATTTGTAGCGGAGAAATGATGGAACAAGAGTATCCGATGAACGAATTGGCGTCGATTTTCTCTCTCTCGCTCTCCCTCCTCTCTCTCTCTCTCTCTCCCTTTCTGGCCAGAGTCGTCCCCCAGCTTTTCTTTCCCCTTTATCTTCTTTTTAACTTGGGTTCTTGTCGAGGAGCAGAGATCAGATTTAAGAGAGTTGGCTTCTGGTCCTTCTCCATCGCCAATTTTTCCCGTCCCCCTTTTCTCACAACCAAGCGCTTAGAATATCACCACGTTTCCAACTCCTTTGCATTGTAATAATATGATGAAATACCAAAAAGACCCCACTTTGCCCGTGGAAAATTTGAGATGGAACTTGGAACTTCATACCAAATCAAAGCGCCACCTAAGAGTGGTGAGAGAAGTCAGATAAGCAGTCAATGTCCTTTCCACTCTCTCTCCTCTCTAGGAAGAAAAGGAAGAATATTCTTGTAGCAGTAAGTTCCTTTCATTAAAGGATGGAACGCCCTCTTCACCACGAGGAAGAGGAACGCCCGAGTTTCTATTTACCGAAGCAAGAAGGACGATTACTCTTTATTATTTAATGTGAAGCCCAAAGCGGCTGAACCATGATACGCCCTTTGAGAGGGATAATATTTAGACCCAGATTACTATGGCAACTATAAATCTGCTGGCTCTTCATGCATCGACGGAGTTGTGGACCTGTGGTGGCAGTCGTGGCTCAGCCGGCCCTTGCCACTTTTGTTTGAAGCATGCACAAGAGCTTTACTGTTGTTCTTGTGCTGCAAATTTCCCAGGGCAGCAACAGACCAAAGTCTTGTCTGTGACTCTTACGTTAACCAGGCAGTATAAGTTCGGTTGCCTCTCACTCTGTCCCTCCGTTATATGGAGTCTGTGTCACTCAAGACACCATGATTAAACTCTCCGTGAAACTTCAGATGCCAATAAGCAAAGTACGAAAAAAATGCAGCTGTTAATAGAACGCCCGTGTTACACGCGTCTTTGCGGCCACGGGAAACCATTCCCTTCCATCGCAACCGCAACAATGTCGTGAAATTCCAGGAGTCAGAGATCTTAATGATGCAAAATGTAACTGGGTAACTGGTACCATCGGCCACTCAAGAGAAAGAGAGATAGAAAGACAGGAAGCATTGAGGAGTCGGGAAAGAGGCACTTGATGGTTTTGGAGGCATGAGAAGGAACAAGAAAAATTAAAAGCAGATGAATGTACAGTTGAAAAAATAAATTAAATTAAACTAAATGCTAGAAATGTGATTAGAGAGGACATCTAAACAAATTCCTGAGCCACCAGATCCCAATGGGAGTGATGCTGCCAATTCGGTAGCATCCTGCAGCCGGAGACGGGTTCCCTGCTGCCCCACAACCACTGCAGCTACTCTAGATGCCAAGCCACCCATGCCCTTTAAATCAGAAGCTCCTCTCAGGAGACCATACAAAATTCCAGCAGCATAAGCATCACCAGCTCCGCATGTGTCAACTGGGACACATGGTGCGGGAGGAATGTATAATGCTTCCCCTTTAACGCCAATGAATGAGCCTCTGGGGCCGTCTGTAACGCAGACCAATGGAACAATATGGCTCAAGTATCTGGTTGCCGAGATGGGGCTCTCCTTTGAACTAAAATGGCAGAGAGCTCTGGCCTCGTCACCATTTGCGAACAGTATATCAGCATGTTTCCCGATTATCTCCCTGACGAAAGCAAATGAAAAGGTCAGAAACACTAAAAAGGAAGAGTCAGATCGTGATGCTAACATATTTTTCAGTGCAGGGATTGCATAAGAAAACTGAATTCCAAAAGACGGTTCGTTCCAACAAATATTATGTCCAGCATTCATGGTATGAATCGTAAATTCCACTTCAAGGAGAATAAGAAGCTAAAACTCTTGGATAATAGCAACGCATGTGAAAAAGGCTCAAGTTTCTAGGACTCGTCAAGCAGAAGTTGTATGAAGCAGAAACTTGATTTCAAGCATCAACTATGCTGGAGTTACGGAATTTAGGAGTCTGAGCCATTACTCCAGGGAAATGGTTGCTTGGGTGGAAGGGATTGTCGAGGCAATCAGGCATTGGCAACTCCACTTAAGGATTTTTTGTGAATAAAGTTGTTCAAAAAGCGGATATATTACGGTTTCCATAATTAGATGCCTTCACTGCTTCAATATTCAACTCCCTTGAAGCCTAGCTTCGTAGCCAACACATGAAACGGTATCCTAAAACACAATAATCAATTTTGCAGCTCACCAGAAATGGTCATAATATTTCTGGACGCATGTTATGTCAGATGCTGTAACAGCAATAAGGGCGCCATTTCTATGAGCAGCTCCACAAGCACTGAAGATTGATTGTCTTGCCTGAGGGAACTCAAATAAATATCCTTCTATAACAAGAATGGTTGTTTTGGAAAGCATGCTGGCCAAACATGAATCATAGTTGACAGTCGACGATGTTCCCTGGCAACAAACAACAACATAACCAATGAGATAAGTAGGCTCAAGTTCCAGCAACAACTCAGCTATAGTACGAGTTGCACATGCAATGGCAATGATTACCTTAGTACCTTTTGTTTGTCATAACACTAAAAGTTTTCCTGCCAAACTCTTGAATACTTGTACATCTTCACCAACTTGGATAAACGTTATTGAACAACAACATTTTCAGACATACTCCAACACTGATAGGATTCATGTTGGATCCAATTTACTCTTGTTATAGGATCAGTCGCTTGGATACAGTAGTGGTCATAAACAATAAATTAGGTAAAGGTGCAAACCAGGACAAGATGAAAGAACCCACCTAACATAATCCTGTTACTGCAACCCCAAGAATTGTACGATCGCATGCACATGTCTGTGCATCCGTTCATATTCCAGCATCAGCGGTGAAGGATTCGGACTTGATATAGGAAATGCCAATTGGAGGACTTCAATAATTAGGGTCCAGAAGTATAAGTCCCTTCCCTTTTTTACATAATCAATGACAAAATTCATCTGCTTACATTAAATTCTGTCTTAAGCTACTGCCTTTGGAATTTCCAGAAATGCATTGACAGCCATATTTGATTTAAGAAAAACATTTGAATCCCCAATAACTAAATTGCATTGAAATAAATATCCATCACCCTTTTATCCTTTTAACTTTGGAACTTCCGTGTAGGGTATTTCTAATAGATTGGCTAATGACTAATAAAATAAATATGAATGTCATGAATATCCACTTATTCCTATCATTTGAATCCAGTGAAGCAAAAATTTAAATACAGATGCATCTGAGACTCGGAGGAATTAAAGCAGAAAAAATAGTTCTCTGTAACTTATTCAGCAGGATGCCCATGACATTCCACACATAGGAATGACTTGGGAATAATCCTACTGGTTGAGATTTTAGCAGACCAGGTGCTGGGATCAGTTTCGGCAAGGTTGTGACATGCCACCAAAAAGTTTAAGCTACAAAATTTCACAATGGATAAAGGAGTTTACTTGGTATGCAAGCATGGTCCGTTGTGCATCTGGGGTTGTAAGAACAATTACTGTCCCTGTTGTTGCATCTTTAATAGGATCAGACAGAAAAGCTACATCTGCTCGACACAATTTTGACCTGCAAGCACAAGATACTGCATCACTTACACTAAATTTGCCTCATTTATCAAAATGGTGAGTAAAATTGCATATGCATATTCAATTGATACAACATGAAGGCAGCAAATAATTGTGTTAGATAAGTTTTTCAGGAAAACTCCTTCATAATTGTCCTCAAAATTTCTGATGATTTTTCATCAGTTTGCAAAAGTGACATGTCATGCCAGAAGATACTCACTTGCAAAATAAAATCAGAGAAAACAACTGGCACTTAGATTTGTGGATAATGGATAAATGGCAGATACTTGACATAAAACTATTAGCATGTAAGAAACTGAGCATCGGCCTAAATCTTGTTCGAAACATGACAATCTAACACAGATATACCTGAACATTACCACATAAGTTAAAATCTGCCTATCCATGTGTAGAGATTCTTTTGTATCAAATGCCTTTTTTCAGACCAAATAGAACTTAATAGTCTAGAATAACAGAAAAAATGAAGGTTCATAGAAGATTTTTCAGAAAATTACAGAAGAAAAGCCAACTACATTTCAATTGTATATGCACATAGGACACCGTGAAACATCTGCTAAATGACTTCTACTGTTCCTTGTCCTTTTTTCCCTGCTTATAAAGAATATTATTAGTACATTGTCTCCAGGAAGATCAAGTATCGGGTAGTTTTCAAAAGTTCCCATGATGTCTCAATCATAAGTAAACAGAAAACATTTATGATAAAACATGCTGGTGCTTCATACAAGCAAACTTTTGTCCATGCCAGGACCAATCATTCTTATTTTCATGCACATAAGTGACCAGAAAGATACCTGTAAAACCCACCCAATGGGTCGCTCCCAACACCACCGGCCATGCCCACGTTTAAAGAGGGTCCTGCAATGGCCTTAGCACCTAATCTTGCCAAAGCCACTAGTGTATTTGAAAGGGAACCTCCAGCAGCAGCTTTATAACTGCAACCGTCCATGGCCTGCAAAACTCTCCCTCTCTCTTCATGATTAACAAGTTTTCTTGTCGCTTTCTCGAGACCCAATCTTTCTAAGAATTCATCGTCCACCATACCAGAAAAATCAACCTGAAAACATAAAGACCAGCATTTCTAATAAAAGAAGTATTCTATTCAGATCATTTCATAATGCAATTGAAAATGACATGAAGATAGTAGTAGGAAATGCAATGCAAAATGAGAGAAACTACGCTACAGCTCAAAACTACGTGCATAGAAAGGGCTAGACCACCGTAGAAGAAGCGTCCCAAGAAATAAACTTGGACTAGCTTATAAAACTCATTTTAGATGTCCAAAAAATGTGCATTTATTGTCCAATTCCCTAGTCTTGGGACATAAAAACCATATTTGCATAATTAATTTTTTCTGAAAAATGTTCAAAAAAACGAAGAAAATTATGCGTCCGCTTCATACTTTTGGTGCAGAGACATACCGCATGGCTTTTCAATCTAGACATTTGGACAACTTATTTTCAGCGGAATTCTGCAGTTCGCAGCCTTTTAGATAATGGGAAGTAATATGCAAGTTTATTCTCGTCTTCAATTTTCCTTCAAACGTTCGGCACCATGATTTGTATGGACACTATACGTCTCAAGAATGATTATCCTCGTATTTCCTACCAACACTTTCAAAAATCTGTACTTTTGGCTTCTTCACCATAGACAAGGAACCAACCACTACAAAAAAACAAAGTAAAAGAAAAGGGTCTCAAGGAAAACTTACCATTGCCTGACCAATACCCAAAACGTCCCACCTCTCGGGCGAGCTACCTTCCTCCTTTTCTTCTCCTTCCTCTTCATCTTCGTCATCATCATCTTCTTCCTCTGATTCTTCTTCGACACCTGCAACATCTTTTGAACTGCCATGTACTCTACACAGCAGCCCATCCTTTCTTTCACAGAGAACCCAAGACAATCTCTTGCCATCCGCAATTCTCCTCTCTATTCTATATCTACTGAAACTGCACGAGGAACGCCTAGTGGTATGAAACAGCAAACTCGAGCCACTCCTAGAGGCTGTGAGGCGACTGCAGGCAGGAAGGAGAGACATGGCCGCCATTGTTCCTCTCGAACAGGAACTGAGAAACGAAACATAAAAGGTATAATAAAGATTATGTACAGAAGGAGGAGGCAGAGGTCCAGCCTCCCGTCGCCTACAACGATGGAGGGGATGTCTGGACTCTGGATATGATATGGGAAGAAGAGGGGGGTGCAGGGACCTTCTTCCAAAAACAATTTACATAAATACCCCTCTCCTTCTGGATAATAACAGAAGAGAACTTGCTTCTGTGGAAGCGTGTTAAGGTGGGGTTTTGTGGATTTGAGGCTGCCACCAAGCACAGAAAGTTCTTTCCTGCATCAACTCATTGCTAATGAACGAATTGCAGGCCCGGAAAGTGCCCGGTTCTGTTTAATAAATTATTAGATGCTGCTGCATTTGAAAAGAAAAAATGGCATGATAAATTTTGTCGAAATTGTGAAAAAAAGTGGTTTTAATCAGTGATTTTATTAGATGGATTATGTTCTAACTGAAAAGTGTAGATGGGTTTGTGCAATAACTATTTGGAATGGTTGAGTTCAGGTTTAAAAGGGAAAAGGAAGCTGGTTTAGTGAGTTTGATTAGATGATGAAGTGATTCAGCTGAGAAGTGGGTATGAATTGGTTAAAAAATATTGAACCATATGATAAAAATGATTGAAAATAATAAATTGTCCCTTGAATCAGCATGTGAATGAAATCGGTTTGCTAAAAATTTAATTTGAATTGGCTGATTTTGGAAACAATGCTTGGATTTATTTCTTCACAGATATGCTTTGGCTTGTGCAAGGTGGTGATTTGATGAGACTCAAAGCTATCCTTTTTTTCCCCATTGCTAATATTTATGGTTGTTTGGGACACTTGTCAATTGATCTGTTTGCAGTTGAGAAGAGTAATGCTTACATGAATCAAATCGACAACTAGGCTTTCACTGGCCTGCCAACCTGACTAGCTTTGGTGATTCGCATGAAAATTCAATGCGCAAATGTTTGTGCTAATCACCATCTTACAGTCGCATTGGCCAATCTAAGTAACACCAAAGTAGACACTCAAATTTCTCTGAGAAAAATCAAGATTTCATCTGTCGGCCTCTGTTTCTGCAAGGAACTGATGAGCACCAATTTACACCACTGATGATGAGCATATGAAATTGATCTGCTACATCATATATTACCAAAAAGTTAGAAACTCAGATCTCTGTTTTAATGATAAACATTATGAATGTCGATAACATACTTCTTGGTGGCGCTCAATATTCACATAAACACTTCAGCAAGATCAACCGGAGATGTGGATGCAATATAACACAATTCTTTTTCAAAAAGATTCTGTTTGTGTTTATGACTTTCATCAGCACAATGTCAGAATCTTCTCGCTTCTATTTCTCTGCTACATTCTAATACAGGTTAGAGAGATTAGTTAGACGTGCTTATCTAATATTAAAGGCGAACAGATTAAATAAATCGCACAAAATTCTCCATACTCCTTGTGAAGCTCGTCTCTCTGTTGCCTCTGTGTGTACGAGAGAGAGAGAGAGAGAGAGAGAGAGAGAGAGAGTGATTTAATCAAAAGATTTGCCTACCAAGGAAAAGAGTACGTGCTTTTAGTCTCTTAGAGTAATTTCAATCAATCTTAATGTACGTTCCTCCTTTGTGACATGATCGCAGAATAGAAGCAAGAGCACTTTAAGAAACAGAAGATTTTGATGCGGAGATTTTTTTTCAATTTTATAAGATTTGTAGATAAGAACCAACTCGTTTATGAGATTTAAATAAGCCAATTTGCTTAATTGCTTACAAAAGTAAAGATATCTGGAAGAAATGGGGTCTTGATCAATTCATTGATATTTTAAAGAAAAAAGTATGTCTTCCACCATGTAAGGAGGTGAGATCACCACCGAGGATGGTGTGACAGCTAACTGGAGCAATTTATGGGAAACATAAAAGAGAAAATGTGGTTAGGTTCCTAGTAGGCATTTCCGGATTTTTAATTTGAGGAGGAGGACAGTTGGGGACGTGGGAAAGTTTTAGACAAGACAGGAAGAAGAGAGAAGAGGGAAAAAAAAAGGTCCCACCGAGAGTCGAACTCGGGCTATTGGATTCAAAGTCCAATGTCCTGACCACTAGACCATGGGACCACTCATTTGATCGAATTTTTTATATTAAGTTATTTTACCAAAGCCAAGTATATGTACAAGATTCCTGGCACTTGTGCTCCATTTGATGTCACTTACCATTCTTTATATCTCATTTGATATGGTAGAGCATTAATATGCTTGCCACATTATAATATGGAAACTAGAATCATGCATGTCCTTTGAAGTCTTGCTAATACAGCACAATATCAAAGTGGGATTCCGTGTTGGAGCCCAACTCCAAAGTCAATTTAGTGTTTGTTTTGATTCGTATCGTTCGAACTTCTTGTGTTTTTATATTCTTATTTGTTGGCAAAAAAGTACACCAAATGTTTCCCTTGACATTTTCTTCTAGAAATGTTTTTGCCTTCTGTTTTTTTCACAAATTCACGTTCCAACTTTAAATGAAATCAAACGCAAGCGAAAATTGATAAGAAAAATATTGCATTAAACATAGGTTCCTTAGAAACATTTTTTGGTAGCATTATGTTTTATTTACAAAAAAAAAAATGATGTGATTATGTTCAATATTTAATTATTGGATTTAAGAATAACATCTATAATCACACTATATTCTCTCTCTCAAAGAAGGTGTTATTGTAAAGTGTACTATAATAGTATGCGATTCAAGAACATAATGTTAATTTTTGTTATATGTTTCTATGGAAACAACCCTTTGACAAAGTGCAATTTCGATTTATGTATCTTATAGTTGATAAGGGCGCCTTCTTTCCATTTCTTCACATATTTTATAGACTTTATCAGCAAGATTTTAAGTTGCAGGGCATTTGAATGTGTCAAAACTCAAAACCAATATTGGATGTGATCTTACTCTTGGTTGAACCCCATGGTCAACTCAAATACTGCCCAAAAGGACTATTCGAAGAGGCCTTGTTTGACTCTAAATAAATTAAAAAAAAAAAAAATTAGTTGGAAAGAAGTCAACAATTCCCAAAAGAACTTGGAGTAAGTTTGACTAAAATGAAAAGCAGCTGGCCATGTTTGTCTCAAGGAAGAAAATATGAGGTGACAAGAAATACTAGTCCTCCCGTTAGGTCTCTATTAGTCTTTTCATGCTTTACTTAGGGGTGAAGTGAGAAAATTCTGGTTAAGATGCATTAGGTGTAAAATTTTAAAATTTGAGAAGGCATCAACATGTAAACGAGAAAAATTATTCAAAATATCAATATAAAAATAAGGAAACTTTTTAGCTCTGGGTAGATAACTGCCCACATGAAGCTCACAACTACAAAGTCATATTGCTAAAGTTAATATATATATTTATTTACATGTTCTAAGTAAAATGCCATGCAGCTTGAAACGCTTCAAACAGACGCTTGGTGAGATGAAAAGTTCAAGAGACTAGACTAAACTCAAGCAGGTTTTTGGAAATCAGTCGAACGAATGAGTACCTTAACGCAAATTGCTGAAAATAAGAGACTTCAATGGAACGTGCTTTGGGGTAAATTCAAACCTTTGGCGTCTCTGTTGTTCCGGCTTTGAACGTGAAACTTACCCTTCACCTTCACGATTCGGTAACGCGGGGACGTGCGCTCAGATGACCATACTGCCCATTAAGCAACCGGCGTTTGTATTGGAATTAACTTATTACTTCAGGCACATTTCGGTCATTGAGAAGTCAAACTTCCCCAGCCGACGGCGATCTTTGAATTTAAACATTGACGTTCGGATTCGGAAGCTTCGGCTTCAACCCATGGCCCTGTAAGTTCAAGAAACTACGAAACTACCATCGTTTCCGGGAACGAACGGGCAACGCTCCAATGGTCCGAATTCTCGCGCTAAAATGTCTTCCTGGTTTTGACAGCAGAAGAAAAGCTGTCAAAACCGGATCTAAACTTTTTTTTATCAGATTAGATCCATATCCAGATCCAACATTAGAACGACATGTACCGGCTGTGTGGTGATGGTCTGTTATCAGCCAGTGGAGGTCGAGTTTGTAATTTACGCTAAGATGAGGGTAATTACGCATCGTTTGGAAGCTATAAATGCGCGCCTGCCTGATGAAATCCTTCAATTGCCTTGTCTGACTCCTTCCCTGGGAAGCTTCCCTGAGTTCGTTTCAGATCCCGCTCTTCTTCTCTCGTCATAAGAAGAAGAGGGAGACGGAAGATTTCGTCGTTTCCTTCTGTGTTTCTCCGGCAAAAAATCTGAAGTTTCGGCCGCTAGTTTGCCGGGATCGTGAGATTTGCCGGCGCCTGGTTCTGTCCAAGCCCTAAGCTCGTTCATTTCTCGAAGATTTACGCCATGAATCCCGAATAGTAAGTACATGCTTCGTGTTTTGTTTTCTCCTATCTCTTAGGTATGTGATCTCGTGGTCTGCTGTCTAAATCTTTAACCCGATCGGTATTGCACTTCCTGAGCCGCGACCAGGTTTTTTGTATTGCCTCTTGTCGGTTTTGTTGTTTTCGTTCGCTTTTTGTGATTGAAATTCGATGATATCGGCATATGATGCGTATGATGGATGAGTCTGGACTGTGTCACTATTTTGAAACTTGATTTTCTTTTTTCTTATTTGAACGATGACGAGAATTCAGCGGCTTGATGTGGCCTCTTTGATGGCATGCAAAGTTTATTGATTTTACGTCGTTCTGGTTGCTGCATTCCGAAGTTCAGGTTGATGTCTAGATCTGGTGTGAGGTGGGACGGTGAGGCGTTAGTTTCTGCTAGAGGGCAGCTAATAATGGTACACTGAGAAAAATGTTTTAAGATTGATTTGAATGTCCAAAGAACGATGAAAAAATTTGCGATTACTATGTTGTCCACGGGGGAAAAAATTCGATCGCGTTGAATTATCAAAGTTCTCTTCTTCGATTAATAATTCCGAGAACGCTACGTTAAGCTAGAGTTCGAGTGATTGCAATTGCTTTATGATCCTTAGGTCAGTTACGTGTCGATTTTCTGAAGAAGCGAAACTTCTTCCCTGGAAATAGCTGTGCTCTGCTTTTTGGCGTCATGTATTCGGCATTATAATTGTTCTTTGTATCTGTCGTCCTGGGGTTCGGTGCGATCCCGATGGCCATGAGCAGGAGGACATTATTAGTTCTTATGCTTGCCGGCAAAGAAATGTACTAAATTCTGGTTCCTTTGTGATTTCCATCAATAACTAATCGATGGGAGTCTGGGAGACCTGCATAGGTCAAACCACCCTCTGCTTGCCGTTCTCCCATTCTATAAGATAAAAAAGCGACTCTATTTGGAATAGTATAGCCACTGATCGGTCTATATTATTTTAACATTTATATTGCCCTTTGGAATCTTATATCAGCCTAGTCCTCCACAAGGGCCCTGTTTATGTGCTGGTGTCAAACAGTATAGCTTGCTTTTCTGGATTAACCTGTTTTACTTTTATCATATTGGAGGTTATGGTAGTCTTCATGTCATGATTCCTTCAGTTGAACTAAGCATGTATCTCATACAATGAACTCCAATGATATTTGTCCATATGGAAGGGACAAACAGAAGGTTGTCCTTCATTTAAATGTCAAACACAAGGTACTGATTCCTGCTACACATTGTTATGGTTTTCTCCGAGAAGTGGCATTCAGCACTCTCCATGATGGCGCTTATCCATTTCTCATAGCCAATGTCTTTCTGAAGTGCTTTCAACGTAAGGTCTATAATCTTTGCGAAGACATGGCTACAAGAAGATGTTCAATTTTATTCATTTTACTTTTGTCGTGTATGTTCATAAATCCTAATCTGATTATAGTCTTGCCAAAGAAAAAAGAATAAGAAAATTCAATATTGCATTTAAAATTACGTCACTGTGCTCATTGCAATAGCATGTAGTTGGTGACATGATTGTTGTCGTAACAACACAATGGTAAAATTATCATATTCCTTGTGGTAGAATTCTATGACTGACCCTCAAAATGAGTATGCCAGTGAACTTTTTTTTTTGTTATACCTTGATAAACTCTATTTGTGAGTTGGTTCCATATCTGGCTCTCACAACATATTTTTCTTCTGAAAGCAAGTTAGTAGATAAGTCTTTGACTTATTTGGTGTTTCTTATCATCAGCTGAATTCGATGCCTGGATTTGCTGGCAATGCCACAAAAGAGAAATATTGATTATTGGATACTTGCCTGTTATTTTACCACAACAATGTTGGCATTGCTGCCATTTTGGAAAACTGGGTTGTTTTTTCCTTAGATCTAAGTAATCATAAGACCTAAAAGAATGCTCCCTGCTTTTGGTGACGAAGGAAGCTTCTTGGCTTGTTTAAAACCTTTAGGTTTGCAATTGTCAAGTTTATACAATAGAGTCATAGACTAAGATACAATCCCCTTTATTTTCCCATGCTAACTATTTCTGTTACAATTGTCAAAGTTCTTGTCACATGTTATAGTCTGCCTGGGGCCTTGATTGTTTATTTTCCATGTTAGTTTTATATCTGGCAATGTGTGGAGACTCTTCTCTCGCTCTGTCTTTCTCTGAAGGAAAATAATTAAATTTATCGACTCATATGTGCTTTCCCTGTGGAATAAATTGAAAGGGACTTTGTTCTGTATCTGTTTCACGAGAGGTTATTTTATGTACATGTCACAGAAGTGAAACTTGCATGGCCTTTCTTTTGTAATCATGTGCTCCTATCTGCTTGTCCTTGTGCTTCATTTAATAAAAGGTATTTGTTTATCTAGTATTTGTGATTTTATGGTTACATTCAATATTCTGACTGCTTTTCATGCTTCCTTATTGCTGATAAGCTTTGTGGAGTGAAACTTTACAAGATTCATAGTTGGATAGTTTAATGTGCTTGACCTTTTGTTTATTCTGATCGACTTCTTGCTTACCTGAAATTCTTTTGTGTGTGTATGTGTGTGGCTGTGCGTGTTGTTTATTCCTATGCAAAAAGTGGTTGTGAGAAAGTTTGGTTGGGTTTCACATTGGTGATTCTATAATTTCAAAAATTTGCACGATCACTTGTTTATTTGTGGGTTAATTACTTGTTATGGAGATTCCCTGGTAAACGCAAGGAAGTCCAATCTGAATACACGAATGTTTAATGAGAAATTTGAGTTTTACTTAGTCATACTCGTATACTTGAAGTGGTTCTTATTTTCTTTCTGTTGTCAGATCCTATGTAGTTTTATGTGATAAAGTATTGTGATAACCTGGACTAAAGCTTTTCTCACATGATTTTCTCTTGTAGTGATTATTTGTTCAAGCTTCTGCTTATTGGTGACTCAGGAGTCGGAAAATCATGCCTTCTTTTGAGATTTGCTGTAAGTGTGATATTATTTTCTAATTATGTAAGTCTCTATATATAATAATGATAATAATACAATATAATTTATTATATTACAATATAATTGTATGTATATTAGAATTTCATCCAAGCACTTGCAAGGCATATGAAAAGCAAAATGATACTTAACAATTGCCAAGGTGTGTATTTGTATGTTGGACAAAAACAAGAATTGTGATGGGATAGATATGGTCAAAGAGAATATTCACTTCCTTATCTTATTCAAAACATTCACTTCCTTCTCTTATTCAAAATTGTTTGAAGGACTTTCAAGTCACAAGACTTTTAGGTGATTGAAGAAGACTCATTTTCTTGAAGTTTTCGCTAGATTCCTTGTTCAGGATCGGGGTTAAGCCTCTTAGTGGTATGGTTTTCAGAAGATTTACCAATTAAGTTTTTTCTTGAAGTGATGGATGATAACTAAATTAATGCTTTTGGTCCTGTGGATTGATTTTGGAGGCAATGTGTGAGCCAAATGCAAAAAATCTAGATATCAACATACCTGGACCTTGCCAAGGTTATTGGGAATTCTCAAGGGTGTTGACGTGAAAGACCTTGAATCCTGTAAAAAATCCAGCCGCTCTGCACCTTGAGGTTTTCCTATGGGGTTGTCCTTGTAGTGTTTGGGACTCACCCAAGTCTGAGGTTGCTAGGCTCATCAACAGGCCTGGTCCTTGGTGGGTTTCTCATCATAACAAAATGGTCAAAGAAAAAGTCTATCCAGTTGCCTTATGTAGTGGAAAATATTTTCCAGGCTTCTAGATTTTTTTTACTTATAAAGCTTGAGTTCTTGGGCTTTAAAGGCATAACTGTCTTGGTGTCTTATGCCAATGTTTTCTAAAGACATGTGAAAGACAGTTCGAACCTGACCATAAGCTTCCTGTTTGTTAACTGGTAGTAATCATTAGTGATTGTAATTTGCTTGCCATTAAAATCCTCACGTGTACAGATTTATTATTAAAATCTTGAATGGTTCAGACCCGATGGTACCCACCCACATAAGCCAAAGCTTGTCCTTACCTGGTGGCAGGTGAAGGGGCCATGTGGTTTCCTGTGCCTGAGATAGTGCTATGTCTCTCAACCCGGGTTGTTGTTTCTGCCTGCGAAACCAAAAAAGTCTGAAGCCATAATTATCGTTGATCACTGATCATATGTAGAAATGCATTTTAAAGCTTGTAAGTAAAATTATATGTTTGTTTAATTGAGATTTATTCCATATTTTGTAGTTTTCCTTAAAATTTTGTTTAGAACTCCTAAAAGTAACTGAAGGGATTCCCTTGATGAGAATTGATCAAGAAGAATATATGAGATGTCACCTATTAATTTGAGCTGACATGGGTGTGGGTGTGAATGAGGATGGGGCACTAACTGTTTCAGCAAGCTCAGGCGCAAGGAGATAAGGACACACGTCTACATGCATATACCTAGTGATTTTAATCTACTCTTTCATGGCTATACATTCGCTTAGAACCTTGACACAGGGATTCACATGCTGGTTCCTTTTCTAATCCTCCTTGACATGGGGCAAGGGTTTGATGATTGGTTTAGAAAATTAGAAGTGTTTGTAGAATTGAAATTTTTCTAATGAGTAGCTTCTAAGATAATTTTGTCTTGAGTGGGAGTCTGTATATTATGCAACATCTGGAAGTCAACTCTCACACCTGAGCAATATTAGGAGATTAAATTCTTTTTCAGTTTTCAATACATGGTACTCAGTTTGATTCAGTTCACACAAAAATAGCTGTTTAAATTTTCCTGCCTTGTGTAGGATGATTCATATCTGGAGAGCTACATCAGCACTATAGGGGTTGATTTCGTAAGTATCTGACTTTCTTGGCCTTCATCAGCTTCATATTAATGGGCCTTGCTTTTTATCTTTTGGAAGGCATGTTCATGTCTGAGAGAACCGTGTGTATGCCTTGCAGAAAATCCGTACAGTGGAGCAGGATGGGAAGACTATTAAGCTTCAAATTGTAAGTCACTGTGCCTGTAATTTAAGATTGCAGAAGAGCATATTATTTGCTGTGATTGAGAGGACATGTTTCTAGAATCATTCATTCAGCTAGTTGTCATTCTTAGGTTGACTTGGGTCCTTTGCTTCGTAGGATACCCTTTATTTTATTGGAGGTTGAGTTTCTGTTTCAGGTATTTTTTTCAGATATGTGCTGAAATCTTGTCGTGTTGATATTATGCAGTGGGATACTGCTGGGCAGGAAAGGTTCAGGACCATTACCAGTAGCTACTACCGTGGTGCCCATGGCATTATTGTAAGTGGATTGAGTAGGTTTTAGTGTTACCTGATCTCAGCTTATGTTGTTTGATGTTCTAGAGTTGACAAAATGTTGTATTTCTCCTTTGGAAGGTGGTGTATGATGTCACAGATCAGGAGAGCTTTAACAATGTCAAGCAGTGGTTGAATGAGATCGACCGGTATGCGAGTGATAACGTTAACAAACTCCTAGTTGGGAACAAGACTGACCTCACAGCTCAGAAAGTAGTTTCATACGAGACAGCTAAGGTATACTCACTGACCCTGAGGTCTATTAGAGTACTTGTGATTTTCAGATTTTTTTAAGATCTAGCACCCTCATACCTCTGACTTCTCGTTCTGGTGTTTGTGTTTGAATATGGAATGAGCCTTTAATTGCATTGATTTGTGATCAAGTCTTATAGGCGCCTATTTCTCACAGTCTTCCTTGTGTTTGCACTTTCATCGCTTTTATGTTGGTACCCAGCAGGCAGCAACTACAATGTGGTGTCTTATTCTGATGCTTTTTTGTGGCATTTTGAGCTTTCTACTTCCTCCTTCCAACTAAAAGATCAGCAAGTTAGCAAGTTGTATCAGTAGATGAAGCTGGTCTAGGTAGATTGTGGTACTTGTGATCTCATTTGATTGACAGAGGGAGCAATCTTCCCCTGCTTCATTGGGCGCCAACGAATTCAGTCTCCTGCATTTCTGCAGCACAAGATTGTCTGCACCAACTGTAGTCAGTGGGAGTCTAGGAAAGCAAATAATACTGTAGGGCGATAGCAAGAGTGTCACACATGTGCCTCGCTCCTGGGATGAAGAATTCCTGGACGAGTGCATCTGGGAAATTTGGAGTTTTTTTGCTTCTGCCAGGGATGGAGAACTCCCTTGGGTCCAGGATGAGTGGAACGGGAAGCCAGTATCCTATCAATAAATGTTGGTCTATTTTTCATGGTCTATTTTGATGCTTACGTCGGCCATTTTGGTTCTTTTGCAAGGCATTTGCTGATGAGCTTGGAATCCCCTTCTTGGAAACAAGTGCAAAGAATGCAACCAATGTCGAACAAGCTTTTATGGCCATGGCAGCAGCTATAAAGAACAGGTTACCAGCTTTATTTTTCTGAAGTCTCGTGTCTGTTTCTGATGGAAGTTCACAACCATACATGTTCCATGTCCTTTGTCTAATATCTTCTTTCTGAACCGCAGAATGGCGAGTCAGCCGGCCATGAATGCAGCAAGGCCGCCCACAGTGCAAATCCGAGGAGAGCCAGTTGCACAGAAGAGTAGCTGCTGCTCGTAAATTTACCATTTTCCTTCTTTGACCTTATATGATATGTAAAAGTAGCTTTTCTTGTACCCAAGAAGACGTGGTCTGTTGATTTCTCTCTCCTTGGCGGTCAAAATTCTATTCTTTGAACATTCAACGATTTCTTTGAATCTGTAAAACTTAATGATCAATGAATAGTAGTGTTGTTACTTATTTCCCATGATCTTCCCATTTCTTCCCTGCTTCAAGCCGCATGATACATATATTACGTACCATGGTGGCTACTACATGGTTGTTGCCTAAAAGCGAACGTTATTTGTTTATTTTTTCAAGAGGCTTGAAGTAACTCAAATATGACATGATTTTGGATAAAACGGCATATAGCCGGACGTTCATTAGCTGCGGTTAATAATCAGTATTCCTGAGTTTATTTCCACCATTCCGTGCTTGTCGCGCTGTATCTAACGCGACCTTGCCATGGAACAGTGTCCCAGAAAATGTGAAACCAACGCGAAACAGAATTAACTTAAGACTAATAGTGTGAGAAGCGTTAAAAGCATTCATTCCTCACTCGATATAAGGTGCCATGCCAGCTTTTTTTCAGTAAAACAACGGTAAGAATGTCAGACGCTATTTGGAGAATTTTACGCGTTCAAGACGTTCTTAGTCGAAAAAAAGTTCTGGTCAATGGTTAGTACAAGACCATCAAAATCGAAGGCAAGAGTTAGTTCAACCATGTGGGTGTGGAAGAAACGCAAGGGGTTTTATTGCTACTCCGAGGAGGTTTGGGCTGAGATACACTCCCAATTTCTGTTAAAAAAAACACTCCCAATTTCTGTTAAAAAAAAGAGACTTGGTTTAAGGAGCGACTAAGTCAGCTTGCCTTTGTTTCCTCCTCCCAAAAACTTCTGGGGCAACCAGCCGGTTGAACACTCAAATATGATCATAGTTCGGATGAAATCAGGCTTGCTGAAGCGCCAGAGAAACCAGACAAAATGGTGTGTTTCATGGCTTACATGCCATTTAATGGAATCACAAGAATTAAGGAACATGGAGAGACACCACCCAAATGACATGAAGTTTTCACAAGACACTGCATTCAAAAATGGCGCAGGAGCCAGATTCACAACCATAAAAATCTTGATAAAATAGCGCATCCTCAGAGAAGCGATATGACAGATACATCCAATGCTCTCCATGGTCTGCACTAGGAATTTACAACGACAATAGGAGAAGAAATTTGTCGAAATTTATCACACCATGGACAACTCTTCTAAATGTCATGTGAACTTAGAGGCTCTCTTATTCACAAGAAAGAAAAGTTAGTCGTCATATGAAATATGGAAATCTGTTTTGCAACCTGCAGCATCAGGATCCTCTGCTCCACAGCAGTCATAGAACTTCGCCGCATAAGGAGGATCACCAGGTTTCAGTTCGTAGTACCTTTCACCGACGATTAAAGAAAATGAAAGTGATTCAGCATAGTTGTCAGCAGCAACTATGGCAAAAAATAAGCAACAAAGGTTAGAAAATTCTCAAGATTTTCACAGCTTGACAAACTTTCCTGTTAGATCAGTGTGGGGATTGTCCGCAGTAGGATGAGAACTAATGAATGTCACTTAGATGAATGGAAAGAAACAATACACCCACTAATTCAACTAACACCAAACTGAGCTTGAAGAGTCACAACAAACTAATGGAAGCCATGAGCTGCTGCTGTTCTTTATCAACCATTATTAGTCCATCCAAACCCAGCTTTGGGCTGGTCAAACTGAGCTGCACAAGTCTAAAACTGGCATCTTCTACGCTTTCAAACACAACAGAGGTAAGTTCAACAAAGATTCCATTCCATGTCAACCATGATCCCCGTACATAACCAGGTTAATGGCTAAAATTTCCCTTTCATGGAAATGGTGCAAGTACTTTTTGGGGCTACACTTTTTTTAGACGTGTGGTATGGTGAAAATTACTCTCCATGTGTCTTAAAAGGAGGTAAGATCTTAAAGAAGTCCTACCTTTACCTCTAAAGTACCACGTAGGTGCTTGTGTCAAACCGTACCAACATAAATATACGACCTCTGGAGTAGAAGACCAACTATATTCAAGGGGCCGATTGTAAAGATAGACCGTTAACCCAAGGGTATTCAGATGATTCTGAAAAATATAGTCATGTTATTACATTATATCAAGGAACACTTTTGTAGGCTAATATTGCACACCTTAAACACATAAAAAGCTTTAATAAAACACCCCGAAATTCATATTTATTTATTTTACTTTTGAAGCAATTCCAGTGTGCTTTTTCTCCTCTCTTGTTTTTTCACGTTCTGATTGTTGGAGATCCTCCCATGGCCATGCCACGAATGACACCAACAGGACAAATATAAGAATTAAGATGGACAAACCACAAGCTTTTTATGCGAGACAGACAGTGACATCACATATGAGATGAAGGTCTTCAGCTAAATGCAATGTAACTTTTGAGTTTTGAGGGCAGAGTGGCTAAGAAAGAAAAAGATAGATAGAAAGTGACCAACTAAAATGGAAACAATTTTCCTTTTGTGGGATGCATCAAAGGCTAAACTGAGTCAAGGCCAAATCAAGTAGATGGCCTCACTTGGGTGTTATGAACTACTCATCCACCTTCCTCTCATTTTTAAGATGCTCAAGCCATGTTTCTCTACATAATGTTTTCACCTGTTTCTTAGTTGACACAGATACAGTTAAGAGGATAGTATTACTTTTCCATTTCCTAACTGTAGAAAGTAACTGTCAAAAGCTCAAGTTACTTGGATACATCCAGTACGAATGACCAATGCAGGACAGTCTCGGCAAACAACTACTGGAGAGGCTGATATTGGGGATTATGGATCTTACTAAGTTTTGCAACTCAATGTCCAACTCAAATTGCGCACTGAGACGTTAAGCTCCGGATATACCACACATATGGACATTTATGTAGCTTCCACCATGTCAAACTTTAACCGGAAGCAATCTGTGAATCTGAGTACTATAACAAATATCAAGATAAGCAGTGAAACATCCAAAGAGGCCTAAATTATGGATCTCACTGATCTAAATATTCAACCAAAGAAGACTTTTGACTTTCAAAGGCAATGAAGAAATATCTCAAATATAATCAAACAATGAATCAGACAGGAAAAGAAGTATGCCCTACAAGCCTTCGTGGACATCCAACAACCAAGTTTTGGTTTTCTACAAAAAATTGTCACGTTCATTGATCAACTGAAGACAAATCCAGACTGGTTGCGGGAACCTATGTTCAACTGATCTGCAAGCTCTTCGTAACCACTATGATTCCCCTTTTGCATCTCTGGATAAGGCTCTTTATAATCACTACACAAACTCCTAATCAAATTGTAAAGTTACGGTAAGAAGTAAAAGCTTCGGTAATCTAAGTTTTTTTCCTACAAATATCATAAGCTTCATTCCACCAAATATTAATATTCACAAATTCACACATCAACAAGGAGCTCTATTGGTCTAAAACTCTAAATCGCCACAATTATATCCATTCCCAGTGTATATATGCCATGATACGAATAACAGTAATACATTTATTTGCTACCTTATCTTTGCGAACATTGACACGCTTTACGCACTAGGCGGTCCCTTATCTTTCCACCTATTTAAAAACTGAAAAGAACGCTGGACTTTTATTTTGCCATTGGTCCAGCAATGAAAATGGGAGAAAAGGTGGCCTCTCACGACACTGAGATATTCCCCAAGTGGAGCAATAGGGATTCACTTTAGCTTCTCAATCTCCTTCCTTTATCCATGAAGCTTCCAACAGAGGTTGATCCTTTTTTGGGATGACATATGAAGGAGCAGATTAAGTTGAACTGTCTAGATCGAGTTGGACAAGTCACAAGCTTAGATGGGGTAGACTCATCTGCACAATGGACAAGGCAAAATAGTTTTTGACGGGGTTTCCTGAAGATGAAGGAAAAACTCGATTATGATAAAGATAGATCGAGTTTATGGATGAGAAAAACCAAAACATGCCAACCATAAGGAAATGAAAAAAAATTCCCAGGAACTGCTCTACTAGATAAATGCAATTTCTGCTAAAGCTAGATAATCGCGAAGCAGTCCCCATCTTTCGCGACGAAAGAAAGAGGGGGGCGGGGCAAAAGGGAAGGAAAGGGATTTACCTCTGTTGATCATCGTGCCTTCTCGAAACGAAAAAAGAAGGATGGAATCTGCAGGAGGAAGGACTGTTTGCACATGGATGGTACGTCTGCTTGCACCTTCTGCAGACCTTCTCAGCGCTGCTTTCCAACCTTCCTCCCTCGCCACCCTCGTTCTCCATTGTTGATACTACCTCTCTGATGAACGGCGTTGAGAGATAAGCACGGGCAGAACCACTCTCTCTCCCCGTGCCGCCTACATCATTTTGTTTCGATTATTCTGTGGGCGCCTCTCGAACCCCTTCTTCTCACCGTGAGCACCAACAGGGGAAAAAATCAAGTTTCAGGCAATTTGGTGCCCCCCATGATGTAAAAAAGTACGCCGTGTTCGTGATTTGGGGAGGAGGGGATTTGACTGAGCGCCTGAACCGATTAGTGGATCGCTCTCTCTCTCTACAATGTTGATAATCAATTTTACGGATACGGCGACAATATTATTATGAAGTTCCAAAGCGTTTTATCTTCTTTATTTCATACATAAGTATGTCATAATTCTATAAAAAATTTAGTTTAGCTGGATATGTCTAAGGTAACTGCATAAATTTTATAAGACTTCAAATATTTGTTGCCCATTGGGTAGCCATTAGTGCTTAATTTGACTCTTTTTTTTTCCATTCTTGAGGTGAGTCGCGTAAACAATAAACATGGTGTTCATCTCTGGCACGTGATGAAGTTTTTCTGTGTCTTGTGCTGCTTTAGATGATGCAGCTGCAACTATAATAAGCCTAAGAATGATCAAGCATCGACTTTGTTAAAGACATGCTGTTTATGGCACAAATTGTTCACTATTAAATAATGCAGATCTGACGTAGTATCAATACTGTATCTATTAGAGAAACAAGAAAAATATCTGTTGTTAATCCTCTTTCTTAATTCTACATACCCAATTAGAGCTTTTAGACTAGAAAAATCATTGGAAGAAGAAAATCATGGAGTCAGTTCTCTAAACCAAAAGCTCTTTCTTCACCTCCCAGTCATATCTTTTACCTCTCGCTTGCATTCAGTTGGGGATCATTAGTTTTTTAGTTGCACACAACAAAAAATAATAAAGTGCTTACCTTTGGCATGAATAGCAATTTGTCCAGAAACACTAGTTGCTTGTTGAAAAAACAAAATATTGTGCGTTATCATCTGAACGCACGGCCACTGACATTAACAGGAGATCTTCTATTTAAGCTTTTCAATAAACTCTGATCTGGAACAAATTGGTTCACTACAAAGTCTATCAGACAACCATAAGAGACCATCATCGTCTGAACGCCATAGCAAGGCATAACAACCACTTCCATCAGCAGCAAATCCTGCCTTGGAAATTGGTTAACCAGAAAATGGTTGAGAGAACCACAATCCTCGTACATCTTTTGACCCCATCAGAAGACCGTAGAAAAAAAATTTCAGCCTTTTAACATCACCTGTGAACTCTGTTCTGAATTGTCTCGTCAAAAAAAGTGGCCGAGAAGACCGCAGTAATCAAAGTCAGGCTACTTTGGCTGCCTGGCTTGCGGCTGCAACCATTACTGCTGTATCTGGCTTGGCAGGTTTATGTAGCATCCTCACCCTCGTCCAGTAATACTCCTGGTCAGTGGCATCACAATGCGACCTGCTCGACCCTGCCATCTTCCATTCGCTGCAAGGCGCTATTTGCTCACACACATAACAGTAACACTGAACCAAAAACCAAACAGAACATTAGTACTCTAGGTAACAATTTTCAAATGATTTCAAAGGAGATCAGGAGTAAACTTTCCTAAAAGCAGCTGCAAAATCCAGTTTTCGACCCCAAGCTGAACACTTAACTTTGGGAAACTGTACACCTAGAAGACTCCGGGCGTTTTCAGGTTTGCCCACTTAGGTACTCTCTCTAAATCCAATCGATCGACAACCCAATTTCAATTGAAAAAGTCTACCACATTCAAACCTGAGCGTGTTTTTTCTATACCACCAAAGTTAGGTGCATCTTTGTTATATTTTTCATTTCCAGTTCTTCAGTAGCTATCAACAGTCATTCACGGTGAAATTTTCATATATCTTTTGCTTTAAACTTGCATTTTGTAGCTAAAAATGGAGGTTTCCTGCAAGCTTTCTTGTAAGGAAAAAATTTTCTAGATAGTGGGGGTTCACTCCTAGAAGAGAACATGTTTGTCAATATGGAAAGGGAACGAGGGCATTTTTGGGAGGAAAACTCTCACCTGCTGGCAGTGGGTCTCATGGGGCGTAGTGGCGAAGGGAAATTTCACGCACAAGTGCCTTGAGTGGGGGAAATCCCTAGCGGCCACCTGCATTGCAGCCACAAAGAGGATCGATCAATGGCGTGTAGGAAACCGAGGCAAGTAGGTTTCCAGGACTTCGAATCAATTAAACGATCGGGGCATGGAAAGAGAAAAAAGAATCAGTACCGGCCCTTTTTCTGCAATGACCGCGACATCTTCGGCATCGGCGAGCGACACTTTCCGGCTGAATTCAATCGCGTAAGGATCAACGTCGAGGATGTAACAGTCGTCGTCAAGGAGATCATCCTCCTCCTTCTTCATCAATATAACTGCGTTCTTCTTCCTTCCGGTTGTAACCCCGCAAGGAGGTCGGCGATCATGCCTGGGCGGGCTTCCTTCATCGTCGGAAGAGGAGAAAACGTCGATCACTGTGAGAGCGTCAGTGGGCATTCTGGCTGAGGAGGAGGAGGAGGAGGAGAGCATCAAAGACGGAGATGGGAAGAAGCAGGGCCGCAAGAAGAGGAAAATGGAGGCGGAGAGGCACCGTTCCTCGAAAGAAAGGACGTAAGTTTCAAATTTCTGGCTTCACCGATATGCAACGGTCACATTTTTGGCTAGAGGGCGGCGCATGACCATGGCACCCTCCGCTTGAAAAGAAATGACCTTCAAGTCCAAAGAAGCAAAAGGTTTGACCGAGCCGCTGGGGGAGTCGGCTCGACCGAGTGGGCTCGTCTAGGCTCGTGCTCAGCCCACCCTAGCTTTGTCATGAGCTTCAGTTTTGCCGTTGTCCAAACCATGGGTAAGGCCCCGTGTTTGCTGAAACCGTTATTTTTTTCCTTTTTTAAAAAAAAAAAACGAAAATATTTTTTTAAATCGAGGGTCGGAGCCCCCTGTTTTATCTTTTTTGTTCAGTAAAGAGTTCTGAACCATAGTTTGGATTCAGATATTTTTGTATCTGATTCACTTATTTGGACCTTGGATTGTTTCAGATCTGTTAGGGAACCTACGATTGAGATGAGTTTCTAAATGCAGATCACGATTGATTCATCAAAAGTAGGTTTGATACCATGCAAGCTAAGTCACTCAAACTCTTCTATTTTACTGCCGCACCCAAGTTGCATCGAGTTGGGTGTGCACCGGACATGGGTGCGGCTCCGACTCACACCTGAGCCCAGTTAGAATGTCATATTACTAAATTACTTATATAATATATGTTGTTCTGATATTTTTCTATGCAATAGGATTATTCAAGTATGTAACATATATTTGCTATATAAATTGTAATGATAATATATACATGTATATTATGTTATATATATAATAAATTAAAAATATATTAATAAAAAATACCCTCTGTGCAACGCCGCACCTAAATTTTTTGGGATGTGCCGCTCCGGCACCCACACTAAGGTGACATAGCATGCAAGAATATGAAAATGATGAAAGCTCAAACTCTTAATTGAGCAGCAGAATGAAATACTCCTAGTATATGAAAATGACGGGATCTTTGCCTTTCAACCCGGCGATAGGCTAAAATACTCTTAATGCTCATTCAAAATTGATCACAAGTGACAATGAGTTGCGATTGTTGTAGTGACTATAGTAATGATAATAATAACAATATGACTTTTGAGTATAAAACTGAGGACGTCAATAGATCCCATTTGGGGTCTGGTATTCATCTGAACTACTTTACATGAGTTGAGAAATGAAAAAAGAAATTGCATTCAGGCAAGAAATTAGATCAAATTTAGATTTAAGAAGTGACATGAGACCATTTAGATTTGGGTTCGGTCCTGAATAAACATCTGATCAGATGCTGGCATCAATAAATGTAATTAAAATTTTCATACATCTAATATTCGTTCGTTTCCAAAGTCAGGTTTTTAGCATATCACAATGAGAGTAGTGATTTAGTTACAGATTTGAAACGTCAGCTTCACATTGTGAAATTAAAGTCGGATTCAAGTATGGTGTAGACTTTTCTTCATTGGCATTGAAATCCAAATATTTCAGCATGCAATAAATGGGATATGGAAAAAGTACATCCAAGTTAAATATGATCTGTTTACATCCCTATATGAAATAAGGATTAAATCTCAATTATAAAGCCTAAAACATTTATTTTTAATAAAGATTGAGCCAATATTCTCGCTTTCAACCTTAAGATAGCACTTAAAAAATTATCTTCTTTGAAAAGTGCAAGTGACAAGCACTACCCACCTATGACTCTTAGATTAGATTGAAATATTATACGTTAGGTTAGCATATACGTTCCCTACTGTGGCCCCACTATGTCCGTCCAATTATTAGTAAAAACCAGGGGCGGAGCCAGGATTTTGTTGTGGGGCGGGCCATGTTGGTGTATGGAACTTGATCCATACTGGACACCTATGTGCCATTGTTGCGAGTTGGCTGGGGGTTGCAGGGGGGCAGCGCCCCCTTGCTCGGGGGTTCGGGGGCGGTAGCCCCCGAAGGAAATTTTTTCCCATATGTAAGGGCATATATGTCTTTTGTACAAATGCAGGTTTTTGCTCTAATCCTTATGTTGAGAGGAGGGCCGCCGCTTGTGTGTTCATCTGAGAGAGAATACAAGAGTTCTGTGCGACCGTGGACGTAGGAGATTATTGCTCCGAACCACGTAAATCGTTGTCTTCTTTCTTGTTACTTCTAACCTCCTCTTGAGAGTGTGAGCGGAGTGTTTTGTGTGTTGTTCCTAACAGGCCAAACCATCCGCGGGTCGGGCCAAGAGGAGCGACGGTAGGGCCAAGAGGAACGATGGGTCGGGCCAAACTAAAAAATTTTGATTTTTTTACATATAAAAAAAATTTTTTTTTTTTGCTCACCCGGGCCATGGCCCGGGCGGCCCCCCCCTCCCTCCGCCCCTGGTAAAAACATTGTATGAACGGACTCACCACAGAGCCATGTGCATCTATCATGGTTTAAATTTGAAAAATATATAGTTTACAAAGTCTCTTGTGTGTAAAACATTGTTATTATCTTATGAATCTGCCCCAAAAAATCGAGAAGATTTGTGAAACATTTGTTCTATTGTTTCATGAATTTGTCTCATTTTTGAAAAAGATTCATGAGACAATAACAATAGGTTACTGTTACCAAACGGCTCCTTAAAGGTTGTTTGACAATAATAACAGTATGTAACTGTTTTATATATCTACCTCAAATATTGTGGGAGATTCATAGAACATTTTGTTATATCATGCAATGATTTGACTTTAATATTCAATGTAGATACATGATACAATAACGCACTATTACTATTGCCAAAAAAGTCCCTTATGGACCGTTTGTTAGTTGAAATACTTTGAGTGTTTCATAAATCTACCCCAAAAATTGAAACAGGTTCATGAAATACTAAAATTAGATGTCTATGAATATGATCCAATCTTTAGGAAATATTTATGCAAACGACCCCTCAAACTATAACTTGATTTCTTGAAATCTTATTTTGAAAAATAACTTTAACATACGATCTCAAATCTCAGATTAGAGAGAAGTATTGAGATCCTTAATCTCAGTCCAGCACTTTTGCACTCTTAACTATGGGTCAATCTGGTCGTGGCGGACCATATCAATTTTGCACAACCCAAACAATTCCGATCTGTCTCATGGTTATATGTCCCCCATGGCTCATTTCATTGGGCCCCTAGCCCACTCTTAAGAGTACGTGTCATGCACATGAACTAGTACACAATGTAAAGGTACACAGGCTTGTACATATAACCAGCTTTGGACTTTGACTCCTTGACATGACTTTCTGGGATCTGACCCATTTGTATTCCTATTTTTATTTTTCCCTTTTTAAATCATAAACTCTATTTAGAGGTATTCAAATTTGGCAATCAACAAACTAAGAATTGCCCACCAGTTCCTCCCACTAAATCTTGTATTCACTAGCAAATCGAGAAGGCACATGTAGGCTTATATAGGCAATTGCCCACACAGGCCCATATAATGTGCTTATTTATGCGTTAATACATCTTAACCATCCGCTTATTTACATAAAAAGAAATTACAATCCGAAGTATTAGTGCCCTTCAGCTAGAAATTTCTCGATCCGCTACTATCACTCACATGCATTTAGTGGGGTCGTCCATGTCAGCTGCAAGGCTGTCCCAAGAATCAATTCCTCTTGATGTTCATGGCATCGATCTCAACTGGTCCACTTAGCTGCATTCTAATTATTGAGGAAACATGGGTGGGCTCGAAAAGCGATGAATGATCAACTTGGGCATGGACAGATTCAATCATCCAAGATCCGCACCTCGTCGATATCAATGACTAGTGGTGCAGAAGGCCTACGAGTCGTGAACTTCTTCTTTTCTCTAATTAAAGAGAAAAGCTTGACAACATCCGGCCAACGACACTTAAGAGTTCAATCATACAGAGATTACCTAACTTGGTTGCAATGAATCTAGTACTGAATGAAGCACATCATCATAGTGAAGAAGAACTATTATATCCACTTTGAGATTTTTTGGCCGAGGGACACTTTAGATTACCTGTCTCTCTCTCTCTCTCTCTCTCTCTTTGTTTTTGTTTACCCAACAAACATATCAAGTCATGATCCTTGATTGTAGTTTTTATGAGTGGCATAATTTAAGCTGGATCTGCCAAATAGAATCCTCAACTAAGTCACATGTGTTTTTTTGTTTTTCAATAATTTAGGTAATTTTCATCAATTATTTCTTATATTTTTTACCTTTTACTTTCAAAAGTGCATATAACAAATCTTCTTCCGATTCATAACAGAATCAGCTGAACCGGTGAGACAGAAGCCTGGCTGTGCCTATTCAGATTCTGATGCAGACGAACTTGATACATAAAAACGAAAGATGGAACAGACAGAACATCCATCAACAATGCACATTTCTCTTAAATATATGCGGAATCTTAGAACATGATAATACATAAAAGGGGAAAGTTTAGCGAGAATCAATCACAGTCAGAAACACCAGTCATGCGATCCAGAAGGAAGCAGAGGTTCAGAGAACCGGGCCTCATGTTTCCTCCCCGTCTCTGCAAAGACTATGACAGTGCAGTAATTAGCATCACATGCAGAGAGGAAATGCAGAACGTACGTCGCCTTTCACTGCTGAAGCCCTTCCTTCCCCCTTCCGCAGACGACGAGACCTACGCCTCTAGCCCGTCCGCCCTGTCGGCGGCCATCGATCGTTCTGTCTCCTTCCTTCCCCCCTTGCTTCCAAGTTGCCAACTTGGTGCTGGACCTCCTGACTGCGACTGGTCATCGCCGCTGAAATCTCCGTCACCACCCTCCATCAGAGAAAGGCAAGAATTAACTCTTGGTCAGGGCGGCGGGTCCACTGTAGCTTCGTCCGTTCATCACGCTCTTCATGCCTCCTCTTAAGTCAATCGAAGTGCCTTTCAGCAGCTTCTAATCATGTGCATTTAAACCCCAAGTCAATGCTGCCGTGCCCGAGGGACGCATGCATGCATGTTCCCATCTTTCCCTCTCTCAAACAGGCACTTTCATACACATATATACATATAATATTAGTTAATAAAGAGTCTGACAATTTGAATTTTTTTATTTACGCAAGTCTGTGATTCAATCAAGTGGAAATGTCAAATTATATATATATATATATATATATATATATATATATATATATATATATATATATATATATATATATATATATATATATATATATACAGAGAGAGAGAGAGAGAGAGAGAAGAGAGTAATTGGTAAAATACCCTAGACCATTTGAGTGAGGGATGAAAACTAAACCTCTTAAAGTTTTGCTAAAAAATGTTTTAAACAAGTGAGCCTCTTAAAGTTTTTATAACCACTAATTTTATATGAATCATGTTCTCATTGAAGTTATTTTTATAAAGATATTGATATTCTCTACTATTAAAATTTTGACGTTATAAAAGCTGTTAAAGTAAAAAATGACTAACATGATATACGGTTTTCACTTTTCAATTGGTCTAGCTTTTGTCCCTTACTCAAATAGTATTGCTTTTAACAACCACACACACACACACACATATATATATATATAATAGGAATGAAATGATACATTCGGTTCACTTTTCTTTTAAGCAAGTCTAACCCTTTACACTTGATGGGAAAAACTAGGCAACAAGCAAGATGAATATATATATATATATATATATATATATATGAATTATCCAGCGCTTGTGTGTGTTAGCGGCAATGTCAAGCTATTTTTTTGTTAGTCCAATTGAAGCAATCAATTTATAAGTTATAAAAACTACAAAATGGAAGACAGACTAACTACTATAGGCCTTTAGGTTATGACGTTCGTATGAGCGTCATTTGGCTTTGTTGTTATCCTTTTTCTACCAATCCAAAAGCCCGTGTTGATCCAACAGTGTGCATGATTTTGACGTACTTAGAACTATATGGTTTACAAATAGAAATCGTGCGATCTACGCACATATCGACTTTTATATAGAAGTTTTGAAAATCAAAGGTCTCGTGCGTCAGCTTGTACATCGCAATCTTGGTATTCTTTTTCTTCTTATAATTTTTTCGCCTCCAATTTATCATGGCTTAATCACCATTAAATCATCATTAGGGTAAAACTAACCTGTCTTATAACGGTTTAAATCCCACCTATACGCAGACATCAGGTCCTACGTCAGCTGGATCAAAATTAAAATATAAGATCTGAGTCAACCCCGATTCCATTAAATTCTATAAGACTGGATCCAGCTTGAATTTGAACCATTTACATCCCTAGTCTTAGTCTTGAATTTGAACCATTTACATCCTTAGTCTTGAATTTGAACCATTTACATCCCTAGTCTCGGAGCCTTTCAGCGGCTGTGTTGATCTCTTGGGTGAGTGGGAGGCTATTCGTACCACTCAAATGAAGACCGAAACCCCACTTTTCCTCCCCCCCCTCCCCTCAAGGGTCCAGGTCTGACTTCTATCATGCTTCAACTTGGATCTCAGTGACTCATTGTCTGCAGCATAGACGGTTGACTTGGGAGTTTGAACCGAAAACTGACTGCCTATTAGGCTACCAGCCACCATTCCGACCGACGCCTCCGCCATGCTTCAACTTGTATCTCAGTGGCTCCTTGTTTGCAGCATAGACGATGGACTTCACGGGAGTTTAAACAAAAAACTGACTGCCTACCAGGACCCCGACCAACGCCTCCACCATGCTTCAACTTGTATCTCAGCGACTCCTTGTTTGCACCATAGACGGTTGACTTCACAGGAGTTTGAACAGAAAACTGACAGCCTACCAGGCTATGAGCCACCACCCCGACCGACGCCTCCGCCATGCTTCAACTTGTATCTTAGTGACTCCTTGTTTGTAGCATGGACAATTGACTTCACGAGCGTTTGAACCGAAAACTGACCGCTTACCAAGCTACCAGCCACCATCCCTACCGACGCCTCCTCCATGCTTCAACTTGTATCCCGGTGACTCTTGTTTGCAGCATAGGCAATTGACTTCACGGGAGTTTGAACCGATAACTGACCGCCTCCCAGCCACCACCTTGACCGACGCATCCGCCATGCTTCAACTTGTATCTCAATGACTCCTTGTTTGCAGCATAGACGGTTGACCTCAGGGGAGTTTGAACCAAAAACTGACGACGTTGCACCGACTCCCTTGGGGAACAGTTTCCAAAGTCTTCAAAAGGAGTTCGGTCAATTAAACAATCCGACCAATGAAGTAAGGTTCACGTGAAAAAACCCAAAGCAATCAATACAGCAAAGGTCAAGCCAGAAAGCTGTGGCTGCAAACTATCAATGAGAAAAAGGCGTCCGAGAGAGAACTCAGCTTTCAAACAAGGTGAAGGGTCAAGAGAGGGACTCAACGAAGGGAAATCATTTCATACCCAACTGTTCCTGCTGGGTTGCTTTCCTTCATTATTCCACAAACTAATGCGGATCATCTTCTTAATGAGCCAAGTTTAGCGGTAGAAACAGAACCAACCGATCTCCTGAAATCGGAAACTCGAAACCAAGATTGGTTTTCGATCAGGTTGTTGGATCCGCAATTGCTCGGACCTTAGTTTTCAACCACTAATTTAAGCTTTCATAGAATGAGCTCCGGCGAGCATGAACCCCATAGAACCCGAGTTTACGCACAAAATTGTTGTCCATGAGAATGGAACCAGCGACCAACAACTTGTATTAATCGTCTAATTCAATGATTAGATCATTTTATATTTGAATTTAGGGCTCAAATGCTGTGATGACTGCACACCAAGCTAGCTTCAATATTTAAATAACGTTTATTCATTGTATTAACAACATATAATTAATTAATAGAAAATAAGGAGTTGACCTTCTGTTAGAGTATTTTTAAATCTGCTATCAAATCACTCTGCGGTAAAAACATTTTGGAGTTGAAATTCCGTGAAAAGAAAATAAATAAATAAATAACGACAGCCTGTCGGACGAACGTAAGCCGTCCGATCAGGTGCCCACTGATTTACATAAACCGTACGGCATTGATCAGGTTCTTCAATGTTACTAGTTTTTCTGTCTGATTCATTTCTTTTATAAGTCGTCGCCGGAATTATTTAATGGCTTGTGCGTATGAAATTGTATGTTACAAACTAAAATATTTGAACACAAGAACCGATAGTTTTCAGAATCGATTATAAATACAACGTGCAGAGGAGTTGGAGTTGTTTAATATCGAAGCAAAAAATAAAAAATAAAAACAAAAAAATTACTGTTTAATATTTTTTGGAAATAAAAGATATATTATATATATCGAATATAGATATTTTTCTTTTTTCTTTTATATTTCTTCATCGTCGGAGACGGCAACGGAAAAAACGACGCGGAACAAGAAAAAGGCCCTTCAAGACGAACGAGTTCGAAACGTACAAGACACCCCAACCCTTTCTTCTCCAACCGAAACAATCCCCACCTGCTTTTTTACTAAAATGTCCCGGAGGATGGCCACGGTTGTTACGGGACCACAAGGCATCATTACGGGACGGAACTGGGGGTAAATCCGTCTTTTGGAGGAGAGGGAACGGCCGCCGAGGTCGGAAATAAAAGCCGGGTGACAGAGAGTACCTGAAGACCCGAACAAAGAGAGATCCACAATGACGGAACTAGCCAACGGAGGGGCCCTTTCGAATGAGGGCATTTTCGTCAATACTGCAAAGAAAGGCTTCCGTTTCTGACGATTTCTTTTTCACGAGCAGAGAAACAAAAAAAACTTTTTTCCTTTTTCTATTTTAACGGAGAAATATTAAAAAGAACCAAAAAATTACATTGAACAAAGCTCCTCCATGGCCCCATGAGCAAGCAAAGCACACCAAATGACGAAAACGCCCATAACTGAACCCAACAGGACGGCTAGAAACACAAAGAAGTCAAAGCCCTTTTCCGTCCGCCAGCTGATTGACCAAGAAAACTCCATCCTCTTCGCTTTCATGAGGCCTTCCCAAAAATGCAAGAGAAAAAAGAAAAAAAAAAGCCCGAAAAAGACAAAAAATAATTTTTTTTCTTTTTTTTTTTTCTTGATGCATTTGTTCACCTTGCTTCCTTGCTGATGGATTGAGCGATGGAGGCGAGCTTCTGGAGGTTGAGCCGGACGACGGTGTCGGCGAACATGCGGGTGTCGTCCTCCGTGTTCCCCTCCGGCACGTCTACGACGTACGATTCGAGGACGACGGTCCAGATCCTCCCGCCCCGCGCCACCTCGCTCACCGTCGTCACGGACCGGTAATTCCGCAGCCGGTGATCGCCGCCGACGATGCTGAAACCGAAGACCCGCCGGGCGTCGTCCAGGACGTCGAGGCGCTCCGTGCTGGTGGCCGCCGGCAGGCCCGAGATGACGGTGACCTCCCGGAGGCAGCCGACCTGCACGGGGCCCCCCAGGAGGCGGCAGCTCTTGATGAAGTGCTTGTACACCTGGGGGCGATCGAACCGCCGGACGACGGACCAGACGGCTTCCGCCGGCGCGTTCACGCGCTGCACCATGAGGGAGGAGCATTGGCCCGGGGAAAGGTCGTATCGGTGGTGGGCATCGATGGTCCCCCTCAATTCGTCGTACTCCTCCCTCGTGAGGCCACCCGGCGGCGTGTCTCCGGCGTGCTTTCTCGGCGGCGCCGGCGTTGCTGATGATGGGCGGTCTTCCTCTTCCATGGTGGTGGCCCCTTCGGATCTCCTCGTCTCTTTCCTCCCCTCCCTCCTCCCGGTTGAGAGCAAGAGAGAGAAAGAGATAGAGAGAGGTTATATTTCGATATTTTTATATTGGATGGAAATAATTTGAAAAATAAAAAGTGGGCTCCGGCTGGCCAGTAAGACTATTTTGTCCTCTTTTGAAAGTCGAAAGTAGCCCTTCCTTGTTGTCACAATGGCAAACGTGTCCTCTCTTCGCTTCGAGGTGAAGCGCACTGTGCAGGGGTCGAAATGACTGTAATACCCTCAACTTTGTGCTATAATTATTTTACCCCGACTCCTTGTTTTGGTAGGTAACGTAGACCGTACGTTTGGGTTACGCACCAATTTTGTTCGAAAATAAAAAGCGACGTATTTGTTAGTTGGATAGACATCATCTTGAGTGGCAGTTTGGCAATCAAACTTTGTAATTGTTTTGTGAATTTAACCCAAAAATTGAGACAAATTCATGAATTCGTCTAAATGTTCTATAATTCGTCTTAATTTTACAACAGATTCATGAAATAGTTACAATTATTCTACTTGCCAAACAGATTCTTATGGATTGTTTGGTAATGAGAAGAGTTTCTTATTGTTTCAGAATCTTCAATGATTGGAGCAGATTCATGAAACAATGCAACTGAGTAGTACGTAAATCTGCTTTAAAGATTGGAGCAAATAATAACAAATTATTGTTGTAGACAAACAAAACTTAGATGCTAATAGATCAAATTCGAACTAGATATCTATTTGAACTACTTTAAATAAGTAGGATATGGAAAACATTTAACATTGGATCAAAAAATCTCAATCGAGCTTGAATTTTCAATGACATTAAATTGAATTTAGATTTGGATAAAAAATATAACATTCGATTAAGAAACCCAAATCGAGTATGGATTTTAGAAATTACATGTAAAGGGATTTAGTATTAAACAATGCCCAAATGAAGAATAATTATCGATGTGACCAGTTTAGTTTTACTTAGTATTCATGTATTTTAGAGTCGCTTCTTAGCATATCATAACGTGATTCAAATTGGTAGTCAATTTGAGTTGATTTTAGACCAGGATAAAAAACTTTCAGTCATTGACATTTGAAGTGAAAAGCTTGCTTGGGGGTTAGGTCCCCTACCTTTATTTCAACAAAATGGATATATACAAGAGAAAAACAAAGGATTGAATGTGCACACTCAAAACAATTCAGTCATTGACAATTGAATCCAAATTTAAAAGTTAAATATGCAGACTCAAAATATTAGATATGGTAAAGGATAGCGTCAAATGTAAAACACAGGATGTTGAGACTTTTGCTGTTTTAGATTCATACTAAGATTGAATAGAGACACAAAATCAACATGGTTTGTTTGGCTTCAAATTTTGTATTTGCAGTATACAATTCTGAGTCACAAACGGTAGCAAGTGCGACACTTTAGTTGAAAAACACATCGTAGATTCACTAGCACCTTGAAGCAAGCTAGACTCTTAAAAGAATTAAAGTGGTTTTTCCTAAATAAACATTAAAAAAAAATATACAAGCAGGTAGGGGTGAACAAGAGCTAGACTCGTTAAAGCTCGGTTTATGAACGAGTTCCAACCGAGTCATTTGCTTAATGAGTCGAGCTCGAGTTCATGAGTCGACTAATTCAAATAATCGAGTTGAGTTCAAGCTTAACACGCAACTGTCGAGTTGAGCTTAAGCCTTAATCGAGTCTAACTCGAGCTCAACACGTAACAACGAATATCAATTCTATTCAAAGGAGTTTGTGGAGCCTTAACACATAACGATAAATATTAATTCTATTCAAATGAGATTGTCGAGTCTTAATTGAGTCGAGATCGAGCTGAACACGTAACTGTCGAGTCGAGCTCGAGCTGCTTTCGTCGAGCTATTCTCGAGCTCATGCCAAGTTGAACTCGAGGATTCATTAGTCACGCCTACAACTAGGTTCTAAATTATTAAAATTTGGCTCATCGATGACTAATCATGGTCAATAATCACGACCAATATAAAAATATTTTAAAGTTTTTTACATGAATGTAAGATTCTTGTAACTGTAAGTCGATTGTTATCAAGTTAATCATGCAAGTTATGTTCTAAACTCGAATCATCAACGATAGGTGCCATTTTGTCATTTTGAGAGGAAAGCAGTCACCGTTCCATACTGGCGAATCGCGGGTAAATTCGGTACTTGGATAAGTTTATCCGTTTTCTGCGATATTTGACAAAAAACAACCAGTAATTTAAAAAATTATCTCCACGAATTTTTAAATGGTAAGGAGCGCCGACCTCGTGATGCCATTGGAGAGCCATTCGCCGAGCCGAGCCGAGCCGAGCCGAGCTGAGCAAAGCCGCGGCTTCTCGAGTGGCGTGAGGATGAGGTAGAATCGTCGTAAAACCCTCTCCCTCGTAAAAGGCGTCGGACGTCTCCTCTCAGAATTTTCAGGACGATTTTGTCCTTTATCTTTGCAAATTAATGCATTCATCTCCTCCTCTACTTCTTCTCCCCCTCGTCCATTTCTTGAAAACAAAAGGAAAATGTTTTATTTCTCAACGTTACCTTTACTGTCCAAAGCCGATTTTATTATAGTTTTAGGTAACATTAAATGTTGCTTAAAATTTAAATTTATAATGATAATTAACTAAATATTTCTGACAATACAATCACATCGAAGATTATTACTTCGAGAATTTAAGTACAATTAGTTATAAAAACAAATATTCCAAAATTTTAGGATACACGTTCGTCATTATCGAAAAGCATAGGGGCACATACGACAATGTGATTCTTGCGGAGGTGGCGGCATGAAAGGGCCCGTTTCTTCATGTCGGGACTCGGAATCCGCCGGCCTGATTCCTTGGGTCCATAATGACTATTTTACCCTCGACCTTTTAAGGCAAGACGCGCCGACCTTGGTGACTTTTCCGTAAATATGTTTCGATGGAAGGGTGGTTGTTGATAGGGCCCAAGAGGAGGACCAGAGCGGGACTTGATGGCAGAAGAGAGCAAAAGCTGACAGAAGCATTTCGCTGTCGAAAGTACAATAAATGTCCAGAACTTTCGGGTTTAAGATCTATAAAGATCCTGAAATGGCCCCCCCGCCCCAGCCGTGTCATCTTCCCCGTCCGTCCTGTAGCTTTCGCCTTTATCTTCATCCAGGGGATCCAAGAGCGCGTTCCCCGTGTTCTGTCTCGGGATCCCTCGAGTTGGTTTCCCGAGAAAAACGCGTTTTTGGGCAGCGTCCGAGTTCGCGAATTCGGCGGTGGCAGAGGCAGCGGCCCCGTGGGGAATCGCGAACTTGGTCGCAAAATGACAAGCCCGGGGAGATCCTGTACAAGGTTATCAGGATTCTGGGGGTTCCGAAATCCGGCTTTTCTAGCCAAGGGAGGCCCGTTGGCCTCTGAGTTCGGCCAGGTTCACGAACTCGGTCGCGTTTTTCGTCTCCTTCCAAGGGCGCGTCTCCGGCATCACGTGAAACAATGGCATGATTTCGTGAACTTTGTCGGGTTTCATGTGATGCCAAACCGTATCTTCTATGGCTCCAGTGAAACGTCGAGGCGTTCACGTGTGATGGATGGCACCGAAAAGGGGAACTCTGAAGATCATGTTTGGGAGGAGAGTGCAGTCTGATCGTACTTCCACTACGATGTCATCAACTGAAAGACGAAAATGGCGAGCGGATAAAGTGTCTCCATTTTCTTGGTCATGTGTTTGATTTGTCTTTAGTTACATGAAATAAAAGTTTTTTAAAGCAATGTAAACTGAATTCATAGCCAATGTCATTCGGATCATATGTCGTATCAATTCACATTATGTGCTATTTGGCGAAGGCCTAAAAAGTATGTGATTTTGTATCTCTTGAAATTCATTTTGGATTTTCTTTTTCTTGGATTTCAGATCCAGTATCTCAAAATCGAGAATTTTGAAATCCATAGTTAGGAAATTGACTGTCTTTTTAAATGGTGGGTCCTACAACGTGTGGATTTTGTGCCAGCTTCAAAATTGATGTCCCAAGCAATCAAACATGTCATTAAAGATCATAAGATCTCACGTCCTCAAATGTGAATTACAACATAATCGATGAACCTAAAGTCATTGACCCGTTTGATAAAATCTATACATGGTTTATAATGATTTGATTAGGGATGTCATTGGATTGGATTTTAAATGGATATAATCTTTGTCATTTTCACTTTTTTTGGATGTTCACATATTTGGATTTGAATTTGGATTCAAAGAAAAATATTATGTATAACGTCAGAATCCCAATTCATAATCCAAATCAACCTTTTAGATTCATGTCTGAATCCAAATCCAATTTTTAAATGGATCCTACTCTGCATTAATATATGTTAAGATCCAGGTTCAAAAATGTGTGGGCATTGGATATAAGATATTTATTTAAAATTATGTTTGATTCGATTCGGAAACGATCACATCCTTACTTGAATCTGAATTGGAATCATAGGACGTCGTTTTTAAAAAATCCGATCCATTTTCTTAATCAGATATCAAATTGTATCTCATATTTGATCTTTGTGAAGCGGCTTAGTCGGATATTGGATCTAAATCAGATTTATATTGACAGCTCAAGCTATGGTCACATTAGCAGTAATATACATTGCTCACTGGTGCGGAGAGAAAATTCCTGTCAATGAAGCCAGTGCGTCACTGATCCCTATAATAGGACTGGCCCTAAGATAATCATTCCCTCTTCCTACAAAGTTATTAGATGTATTTGTATATTCTTGAAAACTATAAGCTTGCACATTATAAGATAAGTTAAGATCAATTGTACTACATATTTCGGTCCCGTTTGATGGCAGATAAAAATAAATTTCATGGTAAAAAGTTAGACCTCAAAGGGTTCGACTTTTTTACAAGGTAAAATTACCTTGATCTATCTATTTTAGCAAGGTAATTTTTCTTGTGTACAGTAAAATTCTTGTGCATCAAACGGGCCCTTGGTGTGTCATGAAAGAGATTTTTTGGTTTTATCCCTGCCTCCAAGTGAACAAGAGGTGAATCTTTTGTCTTGGAGTGTACTTGAACAAGTAAAGATATAATGATGTGGGAGACACTATATAAGAGTAATCGTGATCTTGTTTGAACAGAAAGCAAGGAAGCAACTATAAAGCAGCCAGTGGGACCCAAAACGACGCGGGCATCCCTCTGGCTCCACTGTGACGTGGGTGCGGCCACCCTTGTCTCCTTCTAATTTGGCGACTTGTTAGCGGCCTTCTTACATTATCAAGCTTGACAGCTTGATCGACCATGATAATGGGGATCATGAGATTTGAAAAATGAGAGAAAGAAAGCCAACTTGCCTTGGGGGATTTAGCGCTCACATGCAGTGGCGGAGGCATGATTTTTCATCAGTGGGGTACTTGTGTAGGTGACACAACTTTGGTGTGGGCATTGCATATAAATTTAAAGTCATAACAATGTGAATTTAACACATTATAATAAATTTTTTGATGGGGTGGGGTGGGCAATGGCCCACCCCAGCCAAGAAGTAGCTCCACTACTACTCACATAAATTACATTGATGACAGACGTTCAACTGACCAGCTATGCTAAGCCCATTGAGACAAGCAAAAGAGAAATACACCTGACATATATCAATATTGACATGTACACTTTGTAGGGCTTGTTGCATAAATAAATATTGGATTGTGACAATATAGATGCCATGTATTCACTTTATATATAGCAAAAGTCTCATATGTAGCACAATTAAGTGCATCCGAAGTTGGGCATAATCAAAATTAAGATAATAAAATTGACAAAACCATGGCACCAAATTCGACCCATTTAATCTTCAAGCGCAAATGTTGCCCTTGTTAAATTATATGCTTTAGAAACATATAGAAATTGAATGGGCATGCATCTACATGGAGCTCAAAGTAGATGCATTTTAATTAAAGAGTTTTGATCTTATAGTTACACTTTCACTTAAAGCTGGTGGAGACCCTCACCATATAGGTGTTACTAGCAGTGGCGGAGACACATGTGGGACCATGTTGACAAGTGCCCGCTTCGGCTTAGAGGTTTTTAATGGAGAATAGTCTTGGGACGAGCCATAAGAACCATCCCATGGGCCCAAGTTTGTTTGTCGTCTGCCCTACAACAAAAAATTCTAAGCTCCGCCATTGGGTACTAATGGGCCTTACGCCAATTGGAACAACGGTAACTCTTAATCGAACTTGAGTCAAATTTTTGTCACTTGGACCATGAAAGAAATGTTTATCCCCAAAAGGGTGGATAAAGTTTCCCACTCTGTGGTCCCTCATGGCTGCGCCCCTGCACCACTGGTTTGTTCAAAAGTTTGAGGATCTTGTTGGGCATAGAACATGCAAGTAGATCAACAATTGCCAAGTCAAAAACCAGAGGCGCCGTCGAGGCGGACCGGTAGGGGCCATAGCCATCTTGAGTTTTTTAGAAAATTTCATTAGACAAGTTTCAAATTATATAATGCCCCCTCTTAAAGCCAATCCTAGATCCAACAGGGCAAGAATTTTGTCTTGAGGGTAAGACTGCGCAATGCATCAAGCCAACTCGGGCTCGACTCAAACACGCTCGAATTTAAATTTATACTCAAATGTCAAGCTATAGAAACTCGACCCGGCTCGTAGGCGTAAAACCAGGTTCTCATAATTGAATTAATTAATATGTTAAGATCCAAGTTCCAATTGTGTGGGCATTCGATGTAAGTTATTTATTTAAAATTATATTTGATTCGATTCTAAAACTATCACATACTTACTTAAATCTGAATCATAGGATGTAGCTTTTAAAAAATCTGATCCATTTTCTTAATCAAATATTAAATTGTATCTCATGTTTGATCTTTGTGAAGCGGCTTAGTCGGATATTCGATCTAAATCAGATTTATTGACAGCTCAAGCTATGGTCACATTAGCAGGTAATATAGATTGCTCATTGGCGCGGAGAGAAAATCCCCATCAATGAGATCTAGGTAATTGCCCCACAGTCAATTGAAAATTTGTTAACCATACATTTAGGCCCCGTTTGATGGCAGATAAAAATTTGAAATGGTAAAATTAACATGGAATTGGTAAAAAGTGCAGGGCAATATTTCTTGTGTGTGATTTGAAAGTGAAAAGCCGTAAAAAAAATAGCAAGTTTCCCCTGATGCACAGTAAAACCCCTGTGCATCAAACAAGGCCTTAGTGTCTCATGAAAAAGATTTTTTTGGCTCTACCCCTGCCTCCAAATGAACATGAGGTGAATGTTTTGCCTTGGAGTATACTTGAACAAATTAAAGACATAATGATGTGAGAGACACTATATAAGTGTAGTCGTGATCTTGTTTGAACAGAAAGCAAGGAAGCAACTAGCAAGCAATCAGTGGGACCCAAAACGACGGAGGCATGCCTCTGGCCCCACTGTGACGTGGGCGCGGCCACCCTTGTCTTCCTTTTAATTTGGCAGCTTGTTGGTGGCCTTTTTACATTAAAAAGCGTGACAGCTTGATCGACCATGATAATGATGATCATGAGATTCGAGAAGAGGAGGAGAGAAAGAAAGCCAACTTACCTTGGGGGATTTAGCGCTCACATGCAGTGGCAGAGCCAAGATTTTTCACCAGTGAGGTACTTGTGTAGGTGACACAACTTTGGTGTGGGCATTGCATATAAATTTAAAGTCATAACAATGTGATTTTAACTAATTATAATGAAATTTTTTATGGGGTGGGGTGCGCAGTGGCCCACCCCAGCCAACAAGTAACTCCGCTACTACTCACAGAAAGTAGCATTGATGACAGACGTTCAACCTGTGGATCAATCTGACCAGTTATGCTAAGCCCATTGAGACAAGCAAAAGAGATATACAATGGACATATATTAATATTGACATGTACACTTTGTAGGGCTTGTTGCATAAACAAATAGTGGATTTTGACAATATAGATGCCATGTATTCACTTTATATAGCAAAAGTCTCATATGTAGCACAATTAAGTGCATCAAAAGTTGGGCATAATCAAAATTAAGATAATCAAATTGACAAAACCATGGCACCAAATTCGACCCATTTAAACTTCAAGCGCAAATATTGCCATTGTCAAATTGTAGGCTTTAGAAACATATAGAAATTGAATGGGCATGCATCTACATGGAGCTCCAGCATAGGCTAGTAGATGCACTTTAATTAAAGAGTTCTGAACTTATATGGTTACACTTTCACTTCAAGCTGGTGGAGACCTTCACCATACAAGTGTTACTAGCAGTGGCGGAGACACATGTGGGCCCATGTTGACAAGTGCCCCCATCGGCTTAGAGGTTTTTAATGGAGAATAGTCTTGGGACGAGCCATAAGAACCATCGCATGGGCCCAAGTTTGTTTGTCTTCTGCCCTGCAACAAAAAATTCTTAGCTCCGCCATTGGGTACTAATGGGTCTTACGATAATTGGAACAACGGTAACGCTTAATCGAACTTAAGTCAAATTTTTGTCACTTGGACCATGAAAGAAAAGTTTATCCCCAAAAGGGCGGATAAGGTTTCCCACTCTGTAGTCCCTCATGGCTGCGGCCCTGCACCACTGGTTTGTTCAAAAGTTTGAGGAGGTTGTTGGGTGTAGAACATACAAGTAGAACCACAATTGCCAAGTCAAAACCCGAGGCGCCGTCGAGGCAGACCGGTAGGGGCCATAGCCCTCCTGATTTTTTTTAAAAAAATAAAACTTTATTAATATAAAATTTTAAAAAAATTTCATTTGACGCCTATACAAGTTTCAGGTTATATAATGCCCCCTCTTAAAACCAATCCTATATCCAACAGAGCAAGAATTTTGTCTTGAGAGTAAGGCTGCACAATGCATCAAGCCAACTCGGGCTCGACTCAAACACACTCGAGTTTAAATTTATACTCAAATGTCAAGTTATAAAAACTCGACCCGGCTCGTAGGCATAAAACCGGGTTCTCATAGTTGAATTAATTAAATGAGTTCACGAGTTGACGAGTTAAACGAGTCAAATAAAACAAGGTAGGTTAACATAAACGAGTTAAGCGAGTTAATTCAATTCTGAGACTGTATAGTCGAGTCGAGCTCAAACCTATCCATTTTAGAATATGAAGGTGGGTTCATGGCCCCATCCCTAGCTTCGCCCCTACCTAGCTCCACCATTGTGAGAGACTCCATCTCAAACCAGACATCCATCTCTTTGGGTTGGGGCCCCATGTGACTAATAGACCGCGGCCGACACCTTCCCCAGACCCATGTCTATGGGGATCAATGTTCCAACGGTGCCTTTGACCCTACTTATGCCACCCCCCTCACGCCTCCCTTTGTCAAAATAAATAAATAAATAAATAAATAAATAAATAAATAAATAAATAAATAAATAAATAAATAAATATATATATATATAAACTGAAATCATTTGAGCATCTTGAACTTCATCCAATCACAGCCGTCCACTGCATTTATACCGGACAAACATGATTAAACACATTGAACAGTAGTGTACTATAAAATGCCAGAAGATTTTTCTCCGTCCAAGCTTAGATGGAGAAATTCAAGTGTTCTGTCTCTCTCTTTTTATATATATAACAAGTGGTTCTCTTTCTACACTGTTGGGCAACGTAGTTTGATTATGTTAGCCGATAGGGTGGGGAAGTTGCCTGCAATTTAATGGCAGCTTCGATGGTTTCACATTAGACGTCGTAATCAATGCAACACTTTTCAATGACACCCAAAACTGTGGGCATTTGACCATAAAATCAGGTATAATTGGTCTACGGGAACTTATACCGACCACTGATGTCCAGACTTTCACTGTCACGTTGGTCCGACCAACTATGCTGCCACCCTCGAGCGTAGCGGATATAAGAGGAGGCACCCTCGCAATTTCCCATGTGATGGCAGACACACAAAAATGGCCCATGGATGCCCCTCTCTTGGATGTGGCTCGGGCACAATTTACCAGGTATGATTTTTAAAAGTGTGAAATCAAACATATATTCAAACAATATCAGTTTCCTACTATAAGAAATTAAGTTAAATTTATTTTGATCTTTATTCAATGGGAAGTGCAATACATAATTTGATTGTTTAAATAAGGGTCGTTTGGCTCTTGGAAACGAAAACATACTAGTTTTAGTATTTCAAAAATTTAACACAATTTTTTAAATAGATTCATAGAACCATAACATACTATTAACCAAACAAGCTCTGTGATTAGTTAGGGTGATCTGAAATCTTTTATAGAAATTAGAGTTAATCGCGTACAAGTGAATGTTTTATTTTTTCTCTCTCTCTCTTTCTCTCTCTCTCTCTCTCTCTCTCTCTATATATATATATATATATATATATATATATATATATATATATATATTCTTTTGAATAGCAAATGGTGGATGCACGACATTCGAGTTGATAAGTGTACCGTTCGCCACTCAGATCCTAAAATAACCCTAACCTCTGGGAATTTATACTTAATGTCTTCTTCGCCAAATTTTTTTAATTCTGCCGCATAAGCACAGTATTTACATATTAGTGAACATTGTCAACTAAAAATTTATATTTAATGCCTCCGCCAAAAATTTTTAATCCCGCCTCTGCTCAAATTTTCAATACCCAAATGTTCTAAAATCTCAAGCCAGATCAAATGCCGTAGTTGGTAGATGTGGGCTATGTGTGGGCAATTGTTCATACTGCTTTAAAAAAATATTTCATTTTCATATCGATGTTTTAGAGCAATTTTTTTTATTTACATACTGGTGCTCCTTAGAAACTTTAAATTTTTTACCTAGTGCCTTTTAGACAGATTTTTTTGGCTCCGGTCTTGATGTTATCTCATGTATAAGATCATTTTTATATAGCAGGTTGCGTGATGATGATTCCTCCTTGGACCTACTTGTGTGAACAAAACAAACAATGACGAGAAGTGCAAGATCTGAAAAGATAAGATTTCTTGAGCCACAATTGTCCTTTGGTCTACCACTTAGGGCAGGCGAAGCCTATGACAAGAAAAGTTCATGTCAATCATTTAAAGTTAATTTATTGTTCATTTTCTTTTGGATGGTGGATGAACGCGGAGAAGTTTGGATGTTAAATCATCAAAGTCAAATGTTATCGATTGCAGCAAAATTTAGACTTATAGTTTTAAGCTGCCAAATGAAAAGTGGCATTTTAACATTCTAAGGCTTGATCAAATAGATAAATACATGATCCCATACATTATATAAGTGCAGACTTTCTTTTCATGATCATTGGTTAATGTTAGTGGAAGAGCTAGCTTCATATATATATATATATAAGTGCATAAAATAACACATAGAGCATAATATATTTCCACATGCTTGTCAAATATTTCCACTACAATGTCAAGATTGAAATGGATTGGCGGATTTTGGGTCCTTCATCACCTCCCACGTCAAGGAGTGGAGGGATGTTTTTTTGTGTGCAAGCTAACTTTCACTGATTTTTAGTTTTTTCCTGTATCTAGTGTCTTGTAAGTTATTTTTCGGAAGAGTTGAGTCAGCCTTTGGGTATACTATGCCTGAAGGATAGCAGTCTTTTGTTTTTTTTGCTATCCTTTTCTTTTTTGTATACCTCATTTTGTTTAATAAAGGTAGGGGGCCGCATCCCCCAGCAAGCTGTTATTGCTGGAAGATGATGGATCTTCTTTCTTTCTGTAATATGTTTTGGTCCGCTTAGAGTTGGGTTATTAGGATATGGTTCTATCCAGTAGCACAGCCAAAAAGTTTTTGGCAAATGGGCACTCTAAGTTTAAATTTTAAACTTTAATGGCCACTCACATGTAAAAGAATAGTAAGTTAGTGAAGTTTCTGTATGTAAAAAAAGTAAACTGTGACAGCAGCTACAAGATTTGGTAGGAATTTCGAGATCTCGAAGATTTGATGAGAAAGTAAACCAAATATGGTTACTAGATGGATTCGAACTTGGAATATATTTTCTAAGCGGATTCGATAAATATATGGCTCTAATGGTGATCTGAATCTGATTGAAATTCAGAATATTTTTATTTTTGTATTCTGTCAGCTTGAATTTGAATCCGACTTTTAAGTCTGATTATGCAGTACCCGATTATTCTGTAAAGCATTAGTTTTTAACTGATCCAGATCTGATTCAATTGACATAGGGCTTAGCGAGCCCGCAAACACCGGATTTAAGCTTGACAAGTACCAAGTCAGATCTGAGCCACATGATCAAATTTTAATGATCCATGCCCTTCACCAGTTTAATTTGGATTTTGGATGTAACCATTTCCCTCTCTCTGTCCGAAGATCCCCTGCAACCGCAACTGGATCTGAAGATCTGGGAATCAGATATTTGTGATGATTTGTTTGGATCCAATTTGAAAGTTGCTCGTTTTCCAAACAACAAAGGAATGGAATATTTAGAGAGAGTCTTGGATTTCTCCATGTTAAGATTTGGATGGATAAATCCAAATCTTTTATGTATTGCATTGAGCTGTGTGTTTAATCAAGTCCATTCGGTATGATACAATTCGGTAATGATACATTGAACGGACATGATTGGATGAAGTCCATATATATATATATATATATATATATATATATATATATATATATATATATATATATATTGATTATGACATGCCATTAACGACGAGTGCGCTCAAAAGACAAGCCCCAACCAGAGTACGACTTCGAATTTGGCCGGAGGCCCATCGGGCTTTTGTGCCCGGGTTGGGCCGGGCCCAGGCCATGGAGATGGGCTCGGGCCAGGTCAGGTCTAATAAAAAATAATTTTTATGTATATATGTATATAATTATATATATAATAAATATTTTAATTTTTTTTACTAAAATTAAATCCAGCTGGACTGGACCCAGGCCCAGTCCAAGTTGGTCAGGCCTGGGCCCGGGCCCGGGCCAGCCCGACTCGGCCCGATGCCTACCCTACCAACCAACCAAACCAACATGTTTGGGCACCTTGGAAACTTGATTTATGGTTTTTATCACAACATTATTCCCCATTCAAAGTAAAAAAGAAAAAAAAAGGTGTTTTGATGCCCTTGGGCAGTTGCTTTGTGCCGAAGGATTGACAAAAGTTTAAAACTTGTATGTTTTTTTTTTTTTTCATGCCCATCAAAAATTTTCTATGCACATCAAACACAACCAGAAATTAGAAGGGCTGGAAAAAACTGTCTTCCACTCTGCTCTAGGAAATTTTTTTTTTCCTGATTGGTAAAAATCCACTGGTTTTTTCCGTGGACATCAATTGCCTCGTAAAAGATAACAACTGTAAAAGATTTCATGGAGAGATCATTATGCATTTTCTTTCTTTCTATCATTGTGGCATATATACATAAGATGTCTAATCTTCCACCATTCAAAATATCTAAGGGAATGCATGTCTCTAACTTAGATGGAACTAGAGCTAGCGTATCTTGGAGCGGCATGCTAGTGTTTTGCTGCTTCCGTTGATCGCCGGAAGAAAGAGCTGCAGCTGACATGATAGACGAGTATAATACCTCAATGAATGAATTGCCCCTAGAGTCCAGCTTGTACGAGCCTGTCCATCGACAGTGAAGGTAATCAGGCTATTCCGGAGTTCTCCTTCAATCTCTCCCGCTGTGGCGTCATCGAGAGGAACTGGTGTTGATGGAACAAAGTATTTCAGTTGATTGGTGCTGTTCGGAGAAACTTCGAAACGATCGGCTTCCAATCTTGCTACCATCGCACCGTGACATTTTAGAGACAGGTCGAGCTCAGAGAAGCTCACTTTTGCTTTGCTGTTCTCATTCTCTGCAGCTAATATGATAGACATCTGAACCCCTAGTTGCTGATACTGACTATAATCTAGTCTATCGAGGTGTGCATATGTGATGTTAATTGTGGGAACCTTTGGATGCATGACAATATATACAAAGAGGATGACAATCCCTGCAACTATCACAGCTGCAGCCATCATCGAACAGATGATGGCAATCAACCAAATGAAAGGGCTCGTCCTTTGACCAGCATCACGAGGCTTTGCCATTTGTGGCCAAGACTCAACTCCAGCACCAGCAGCATAGATGGATAATAAAGTATGAAAGGAACCATGCTCCTGCTTGCACACCAGGAAGAAGAATGAAGCAAATGCAGTTGGTATCTCTGCAAGGAGAGAAGGAGTGCGAAGTTCTAGTTGAGGTTAGGTATCTTTTTTGCTTGATAGAAAAGCAAGCTATATTCCCTGGGTTTTAAAGTTTGAAGGGAATGCCGTTTCTGCACTACGTTGGGGTTAAGGAGATACCAAACTTGAAGCAGTAGAACCCTTTGGGCTCAAAGTTACCAAGCTCTCCTTTTGCCCCCTTGCATAGAATCCAACGTTAACTCCTTGATTCCTTGCTTGTTTCATTCCTGAGGCTAGCTGATATGTTTAACCCATTGAAGATAAGAGGAATGGCCGGAAACGGAGCGTTTGATGGTGGTGATCCATCGGGTTGCAGCATCCGTCCGATCTGTTCAGCTCGAACAGCTACGATCGAAACAGCCACTGCTACTCAATCGTCTCACTCTCCCCCCTTCCTGACACATCCCTTATGAGATTAGAATTCATCGTTGGCATATCCAAAACTCGCCGAAGACGGGAAATTAACCAAGGCAGGTTGCTTTGCTGACCTTCTATTTTAGTCTTCGAATGGAACGGCCCACATGGGCAAATCTAAATTGGAAAGAAATTAAGAACTCGGAATTTGTTTGGTGGCGTCTTACCAATCCGAAGTTGCAGTGTTAGAATGCTTCCTATATATAGCTCCAATGATGGTAAAGGTTCCAATGGTGGTGCTTCCGCTTACCTTTATTTGAGTTTTGTGAATTTCATGACAGCCGCCTGTGCAACCCTTCGCCGACAAGTTGAGAAACTAGACTACAGCTCCGTCGATCATCCTGCTGGAAGAAGGGAGTTGGTGACAATGAGGAGGAGAGAGCAGCAGAGGTCTTGAATACAGAAACCATGATTGTAGGTGGTGATATGCTCATCCAAAAAGACGAATTGAACAATTTGTTATCTTCCGGTGGTTTGGGAACAAACGGTTCAAAAAATCTAAGGTTGGTGTTGCTGCGAATGGAGCTCCATATGAGAATGGAAGCTTGGTTGGAGCAAACGGACCAGGCTTTCAGTTCCGCGGAACGGGAACAACTTCCTGCAAGCACGGCACGCCCACCTTGATTGTGAAAGGTAGTTCTGAAAGATATAAAACAAGTTGCAGGAAAAAAAAAAGAACGGAAAAATAAATCATTATAGATGACGCGTGGTGCATCCATTTGATTGAGCAGAAAAGCATCTCAAAGAGTCAAAATGCATACGGTTTATTGTCTGTTTTAAATTGAAAAAGAAAAAAAAAACTTGGCAAGTCAACAAACACAGGCGATGTTGGACAGATCAGATCACCAGCAAACAGTTCACTTGATTAATACAAGCACCAAGGAGGTATTCGTCAGGTTCAGCTAAGGATCGTCTCAGGGAAAAATAGGTTCACTGAAGCCACTGGCAGTTCTGAATTCAAGTGATATTATACGTGTAAGTTATAGTGAGCAAACCTGAAGGTGATGGGTAACACAAAAGAAGCAAAGAAAAGGACATTGAAGACAATATAATACTTGGAAGTTTATCCATTAAAGCCCACATGTTTCACTGATCATCTTAAAGACGGTTTATATGTTTACATAGCTTGGGATAAACTGATTAATTGCTTACTGGTCATGGACATCACGAAACCTCCATGTAACTCTGGAATTGAAAAAGGAACATTCTCCGGTTGAAACCATGCAATGTGTCCTCTGCAGGTCCTTGAGCCCCCACCAATTAGTTACCATCCTTGTGTAATATGAAGAAAGAGTTATAAACCAGCAGTTTCGTCAAAACTTCTACTGGTCGATGAATTCAGTTTGACACAATTTCCCCAATTAAATAGTCTTACGAACTTGACAATATTAACAGCCATGCAGCTCCGTATGTAAATTAATAAGTGATGAAAAAACTTATAGCATGTTCACGGAATCTTCATTCGCACATCTAACCATTTAAAGTGCAAAGAACTAGCTATCTTCATAGAACGAAATGGCACATCTTTTTAACTTTATATTCCCTAAGCAAGATAATAACATATTAGCCATTTCATGTCCACCATGATACACATTAGTTGTCTACTAAATCCAACAATTCAAAGAGAACGCCTCTCTGTGCAGTCCAATTCTTGAGATGAAAACAAGGACACCACAAGCTGACAGAAAAACAATTTTTTTCATAGTTTCCTTATAAAAATGGCAATAACCAATTTTCTTGCAAAACAAGTTTGGCCTGGGAAGGATATGAGTATTAACAGGCAAAACGACATTAATATGAGTATTCCCCTGATGTACACAGCAACACCACCATCAACAGACATTTGCGCAGATTTTACAACCTCGAGGGTGGTTGTCACTGCATTTCATCAAAACCTTTCACGACATCTAGTTTTGGAGAAAATGCATCAACGGGACAGGAGGTGGTGTTGAAATTGACAAAATGGAGTTCTGAAAGTACTGCATTAATCTCCATTTGCATAAACACCACAAAAAAAGAAGTGGCAGCCAATATGTTTTGCTAACTATTAGCTCAGTTGGTTTTGTAAGGATAAGAAGGTAGTCCACATCCTTTGGTGACACGAATGTGGAATCTACGTTCAGTTCATAAAAGAAATATGGCAGTCTAACATTTATAGGTATGTTGGCTACAATTTTTGCAAAATATAACCGCAATTTATGTCAACATAGAATTACATAGTGAGAAAAGTAGCCTTTGTCAGGCAATTCTAGCTTATATAAGTATAAAAAGGTATATATAAGATGCATGAAGTTAAAGCCAGAATATAGAAAAATTAAAGGATAGCTAATGGAAAGTAGCGTTTATCCCGCTGTTGTCCAGGTAAGTATGGTATATGCACAAGTGATGGTTTTTCAAGAAACCTTCTTTCATAATTTATTCATGAAAAATTTCTGTTTTCAAAATTTTGGCACTCAAGCTATTGAAAGTTCAAAAATTGACAATTCAGTTCGCACATCTTGGCTTTTGTATCTTTGTGATGGGGATCAATAATTATTGAACAGATTTTTCCTATACACGTGAAAGCAAAATTAAGCATTAGCTTATGATTTGCTTGCAAGCTAAATGCATAATACGTATATTGCAGTTCACCCGCACGCAAAAGTGGACCTACCCTCTCTCTCTCTCTCTCTCTCTCCCTCTCAGAGCAGAGGTTCTTCAAAAGGAGATGATGGTTGACCCCTTTTCTTTATGTGTGCATCTCTGCGCTGCGTGTTGTGTCTGTCATGCTATTTGTGGGCCTCATACTTTAACAGGTGCTGCGTGTTGTGTCTGTCATGCTATTTGTGGGCCTCATACTTTAACAGGTGCGGGCAGAAGCTAAGTGCAGATGAAGAAACACATTGAATTTTGAAAACTATAGTTTTCAAAGTTTCGGCACTATTAGGGGAGGGTATTGGGCCGGGCCGGGCCGGCCCGGCCCGCTAACAGTCAACCCGGGCCGGCCCGTCGGGCCTGAAGCCCGGGCCCGGCCCATTTATATTGCCGGGCCGGGCCGGGTACCAGGCAGGTCCACCATAAATCAGGCCCGGCCCGGCCCATGACGAGCCGGGCCGGGCTTTATGAACAAATTCCATGCTCTCTTTTGTGTCATGTGAATATAAAAGGGCAGTACTAGAAAATGCCAAAAAAAAAAAACCCATACGAAAAAAAAAACATGCATTTGCATGTTCTTCAATAGCCAAATAAACGTGTAATACACAGATAAGAACTTCTTATACTTATCAAAATGTCAAACATTGACAGTTTTTTGTAACCAACAGAAAATAAACCAGACAACAAAAACAGCCCACAACCAAATAAATTGCAACACATAATCAAAACAGAAAAAATAATAGAAAACAAGAACAAAATCACAAGGCATCTTAATATCTCAAGAAACTTCTTTATTGCCGAACAGGAAGAGCTTGCCGCTTGTCAATCACAGGGATACAGCAGAAACAACCATTTTACAGGCACATACACAAGAAAAAAAGCATATGAAAGCATGTAGATGAGTATACAAGAATGCATACTCTTCTGGAGTCAAGAATCAGAAGTTGAACATGCCTTGTGCGAATAAAAAGTTATATATAGGGTAGAAGCAAAACCTTCATCGTTGCTTTTCATCCATATGCAAGCAAAATTTAACAAGTGAGAAAGAAAGAGAAAAGCTTCCAGCGCATACAATCAAGCACAAGGTTAATTACAGGACTTGATTTTTGGAAGCAAGAATACGACTAAAAAAATGTAGCAAGCTTCAAGGCATGCTCTAATTAGAACACAAGATATCAATAGGAAGGCATATATACGTTTCCATAAAAAGCAAAAACACAGTCCAACCTCATGTATTTAATTGACTCTGTAGTCTCTATATCTTGAATGCCCCAAACTCAAAAGCCAAACATCAATAGGACAGACACTTTTGCATTCCGAAATTGTCAGTTCATCAGTAGTCACACTCTGAATGGAACACTGGATGGCAGCCATGTTCGTATCTCAAAATTATATGAGGACACTTGAGCATGCATATGAGGACAGAGAAGTTCCTTGAACATTGATTTGATTAATCAGCCGACTCCAAGATCAACTTCTATGAGTCAAACGTGAACAACCAGCGCCAAACAAAGTTGACAGTTGCTGTTTCATTTGTACAGCCAGCAAACTACACCAGACAGTAGCATGAACCAATTACAAAGAAAGAGAAAAGATGAGCTCTTGGCCATGAGCTCTTGGCCTGTAAAACTAATAAACTTTAAGGAACAAGCATTTGATGTAGATTCAATATAAGAGGATGTAAGCAAAAGATCACTTCTAGTTATCAAAAACAGAAACAAAAGATCATACAGGGATTTGATGTAAGCATTTAATGTACAGTTTCTTGCTTACATAAAGAGTAAAGACTCTTGCAAAAACAGAAAACAAAAGATCATTTTCTAGTTATCCTACGAAGGCAAAATTCGACATAGATTCATGTTCAGAAAATCATTATACATCCTACTCCTTAGATGGCTACATTCACCAGAAGCCTGGTCTTCAGTGGGGAATCAATTGAAGGATTTACTTCTTTCTCTTAGGTGCCCTGAAATTGAAGCAAGAAATTGAAAGTAAATCATACAAAACTAGAACAATTTGAAAACCAAATTACTTCAGTGAGATAAGTGCATACGTAGACAAATCTTTGATGTAAGTGCTACTTCAT
>JAANDH010000062.1:507071-565255 GCA_011799765.1 Nymphaea thermarum
CACTTGGTTATTTACAAGTTCTTGATATCTCATTTTTTCAGAGGAGAACATTGACTGTACCTCTTTTGTAAGTGTTCTCCTAGAAATTGGCACAAACCTTGGATTGCAAAGCTTTAGAAGCTCGTTAAGATATTCATATTCTGCAATACTGAAAGGAAGTGCATGCATTATTGCCAACTTAGCCAAACCTTTTCTTATATTGTCCATATCAAATTTATGCAGACTTAAGTTTGAGGCTCCAGATTCACCAACTTCAAATGACAACATTTTTTGTTTTCCATCAAGTATTTGTTTTCTGACACATGTATCTCTATGTCGTTTCAAGTGACTCGTACTATCGAAGTCATTCCATACTATCGAAGTTCTTTTTCTCTTGGATTGAATCTCTTTTTCAATACATGTAAAAGATTCATCTTCCTCTACATCTGCCATCGGACGATATTCTTCATCCCCAATGTTATCTGACATGACTTACTATTTGAATGATATCCGAACAACCTAAACATAGAGTCATAGGGAAACCAATCACAAAAATAGTTAAACCCAAGACTTTCTCAAATATAGTAATTAGGCCATAGAATTGAGACAATAAAAACAAAATATAACACTTGTATATGCATCATGCCCATTTGAATTCCTCTTGCTCATCTGCATCATGCCCATTTCATCCTATTCTAACAGGTCCAAATCCTAAAAGAATAACAATGAAAGAAACATGGATGAATGATTCACATAATCATTTCACATATAATCTTTAGCATGTTGGAAGTTTTTGAGAACCAAACACTGTTCGAGCAATGTATTTGGCAAGACACACTTGTATATGGTTGCAAAATGGATGGATAACTAAAGCACCAATCACAGACAAAAATGATCAAACTAAGAAGCAACAGTTATGTGCTATCGCATCACATATAGTCTGCGCTGTAACTTGGAAAAATAAAATAAATAAAACACATGGTTATAGAAACACTATTAGCTATGCTTCTGAACACACAATGCGCAGCGGCTGTCAAATAAGATGCTGTAATACTGGAAAAATATAGCGCAAAAATCACAACAATAAGATGTTGGCTGGTTAATATCTTTCCTTGAAAATATGCATAACTTTCTCTATGTCTTGTTGTCCCTTGTGATTGAAGCAGGATTCAAACAACATACTTGAGGATAAGTGGCTGGTTAATATCTTTCCTTTCCTACTTTTGCCCTTAAAAGGAGATCATGCCATTTAAAATAAAGAAGCATTTTGGTCATTTTGGGCCCCAAACATGCAACTCGGTCCCGAACATCTAACCTCCTTCCAGCATGATGCAGCATTGAAGTAGCATGAAGTTAGCATCACAAAGATCACACTGTATTAGGAAAGAAAACAGAACTTGGTATTTCTGCACTGACAAGCAGCAGGAGCTAAATAAATCAAGAAACAAAGCAAAAGTTAAAGGAAATTACCTTTCCTATTGTTAACCAGGCACTTTGTGCCTCCTTCGATGCTGGTGGACAATGACTATATTAACAAAAAAGAAAAAGGTGTTATCAACACGATACAAGAAAAACAGAAGTTTGAAGAATAATATAACATAATAATGTAAAAGCAACTCAAAATATTAAGATAAAATGAACACTTTGTACAAGATACAAGTTTGCATTTCACGAACAAGAACTAAAAACTTGGATAGCAGCTAAAAAAAATGCACAATTGCAATACATAAAAACCATAAATAACCAGCAGGCAAACACTAAATGACTAAATATATATTGACTTGTCATCTGTGACAACTGAGGAAGAATGTTGGGCACACGCACAAATTCCAAACATGGTTGTGTCATGTGTGGCTTATCTGGTAGCCTCTGATCTTCCATGCACAGCATCGGTCTAAGATATTCCAAACATGGTTTTGGTGGTCTTAATGCATGGAACCATGTTGTTTAGCAAAACATGTGCAGCAAATTAGCAATACAGAGAACTAACAGTTAAAAAAGAAAAAAAGCATCCATGTCGTTTAGGATATTCCCTGTTGCAGAAGAGAAAGGAAAGAAGAGAGGACGGAGGAGCAGAGCTAATTTGCCGGTTGTGAGAGGCATACCGGACTGAAGGAGCAGCGACGAGGGATTAACCAAATGAAGAACAGCGAAATGAAACTTTATCTGCAGACAGGCTTTGAACTGGCTGTGGCGACTCTGGCGAGAAGTAGCACACGGTCTCGGGTCTCCCGTCTCTCCAAGACTCCGAGTTCCCTGTCTCTGCGTCTCTGGCTCTCTGCGATGCGATTCTTTCTGCCTCCCTCGATGGCTCGAACCCTTGTAACCTTGTTGAATGTTGATGGACGATTCCAGGAACAGGAAAAGGAAAGAAAACCTAAAAGCGAAACAAGGGAAAGGGGAGCTGCGCGGGAACGCCGGGAAGACCTAATAAAAATTATAAAATTATAAATTTCATAACCGGCCGTTGGGCCGGGCCGGGCCCGTTAAGATCTCGCCCAAGCCCGGCCCGACGCCCAGGCCTAAATACGCTATATATTGAAAGTCAGAAATTGATAAAGCAAAATGAAAATGATTACACTGTCTAAAGGCTCGTTTTGTGAAAAAAAAGAAGGACAAGAAAAGAAAAACCATACGCTCTTGCTACAGAGTCCCCATTGTAAAGAAAAGTCTGATAAATGCTATTTAGTCAAGAGGGCACTCCATACGCAGACTTAAAATTTTTACTGCTGCTCTCAAGTGGCCTTAGAGGGCAATCCATTCTCTCACCCGACTCACGTGGGATCATAGTCGTACTCCAAAAAATTAGGGGTAATGCGGAGAGTGAGAGGGACGAAACGGGGAATGGGTGGAGTGATGCAGAGAGAGGAAAACAAAGTGAGAGAGAAGGAAAGGGAGGCAGGGAGAGAGCGAATGAAGAGTGGGAGGAAAGGGGGGTGGGGATGGTTCAGAGGAAGACGCTGAGAGAGAGGGGCTTACCTGTGGACGACTAACGGCTTACATGCTCGCGATGACGGCCGATGTCGGCGACGTCGACAGGGTGGGGAAAGGAGAGAGGGAGGAGGGAGGGAGATGAGCGGGGAAATAGGACATGTTTGTCGGGGAAAGTGGGCTTAATATTGAAAATATATTTTTTGGATAGTTTTTAGTGATAACTTTTTATATATATATATATATATATATATATATATATATATATATATATATATATATATATATATATATATATATATATATATATATATATATATATATCTATACTGCCCCACCAAATATTCCAATTCAAGTTGAGTAATAATAACAAATTTGTATCTAGGATTATTTCTTATTAGTTAATAAAATTAATTAAACGTTAAAAGTAGTTTCTTAATGCCCTAAACTAGGTTGGGAGTTTTCTGCCACAAGCCCTCATAAGCAAAATTTCAAATCTGTTTTATAGGAAAGGATTTAAAATCCGAATTTTTGCTGAAAACCAGTCCGAGAGCCTGTTTTAGAAATTGTAAAAGTTAAAACAGGGCAAAACGTATTTTACATACTTCAAAACACTCCTTTCAAAACTTTTAAAACATAAAAAGGGTCTCCGTCCTCTTTCTGGAATTATTTTTCTGAAACCGTTGTGGGACACGAGTTTTAATATTATAATAGCATTTATGAAAAACTTTGTAAAATAGTGGGGTGAAATCGAAATTATTTCAAAGAGCCATAAGTACCCCTTGTTCTCCGGGGCTGATCTTTTCTTCACTTTTACCGTTCTCTCTCCCCTCTGTTCTGTCTCTCTACTTCCGAACTCTCAATCACCACGGAGGGTTCCCAATTCCAGGTCCGGTCACCACCGGCGTACGGAGGGCGGCCTTCGTCCTCCGGCGGCTGCCTCGCCACGATAAAGGTGGCTGTCTATCTCTCTCTCTCTCTCTCTCTCTATCTTATTTTTCTTAATTTTTCATTCTTCCCCCCTTTAAGAGTTTGGCCGGTGGAATTAGCAGCGGCAGCCTCCGGTAACTTCCGGTCACCACCGAGGACCGACAGCACCGGCACGGCGGAATCCAAGGTATGCCCCTTATTTCTGTCGTTATTATTTATTTATTTACTCATTATTAATTTTAAAGCAGGGCAGAGGGTTTGACGTTTGCACAGTGAACCCACGCATAGGGCAGGGATGCTCTGCCCTTCCTGCAAGCTGTGCGGTAAAGGGGGAAAATCTGAGTGGAATAATGCAAAAGCAAATAAGAGAGTACGATGAAGACGAGAAAAAAAAATGCAAGAAAGGGAGAAAGACTAATATTCTAGCAGCGAGATTTCCTCTCTCTCTCTTTTTTTTTAATATAAATAGATGAATCCGGCAGGCAGAGGCATCCGAGCTGCCTCTTGTTCTTCCCTATGCAATTGTATGTATATAGATCTTACTATTCTTGTTTCTTTGAAACATGTATTATGTATATGCCACAGTATCGTATCTAGTTGAGCTGCTGAGTATGTGTGTGTCAAAGCACTAGGAGTCTAAAGGGAAGAAAGCACGATGAAGAAAACAAAGAGAGAAAAAATAGTGTTATCTCTCTCATTGCGCTCTTTTTAAAATGTTTAAGACAGTCATTTCTTTCCTTAATTAAATTATAATCCCTCTCAGAATGGTATGTCGGCTAAACTTGGGGAAAACCGCTACTAACATTTATCGAAATTAAATATCATTAATCATTAAATTTAATATTATCAGTTATTAATTTATTATCATTATTTTATTTCTGTTTGAAAGCGTACATAGGGGTTACAGTTTCTGTCCTGCAGGACGACTGGTTTTTCTTATTATCAATGTCATAAATGTGCCAGTGTGCCCTCTTAACCTTGATGATATTGTTGCATGCTGCTATTTATTGCATCGTATAGCTAACTCACTTTATCTACATAACAGAACGTCTGTTGCTGGATCGTAATTTACTGACATGGAGATAGAATCGTGACCAGAATGGATCCCCAACCTTTTGTGAGGCTGTCTATTGGATCTTTGGGGCTTAGGGTTCCAATTGCAGCGTCAAAGGCTGTTAGATCAGATGCTTTGTCTTCTCCCTGCACGTGCGAAATCCGTCTTCGTGGATTTCCTATGCAGGTGGCACCAGTTCCCCTAATTAATTCACCTGAAGAGGGTCCTGACCCTCATAGCTTTGCAGCGAGCTTCTACTTGGAAGAATCGAATCTTCGTGCATTACTCTCCCATAGCTGTTTTCAAGCTGCTAATGCACATCTTGAGATTGCTGTATTCTCCGGGAGAGAAGGGGGTCATTGTGGCATCAGCAGCCGGAAGCAACAGATTGGTGCATTCAAGTTACAGGCAGGTTCAGAATGGACTGAAGGAAAAGCTGTTTCACTTCATAATGGCTGGACTGTTATTGGCAAGAATAAACATGATGGCAGCAAACCAGGTGTAGAGCTTCACGTGAGAGTGAGGCTTGATCCTGATCCACGTTTTGTCTTTCAGTTTGAAGGTGAAACTACTTCAAGCCCTCAAATAGTTCATCTCCAGGGAAATTCTAGGCAGCCAATATTCAGTTGCAAGTTCCTTCGGGAGAGAAGGTAAACATTTTCTACTTAAACCCACTAAAATAATTTCTGGAATTTTGTTGGTTTCTGCTTGAACTTTGGAAGATTGCTTTTAGTTAACGAGTGCAGGTGTAAACATGGATGTTCAGATGTATCCTTGCATGTGCACATTCACAACAGAGAAGCATAAGCATTAACAAATACATTGAACAATATATATATATATATACACACACACTCTCTCTCTCTTTCACGTAGAGGGCGTGGATTTCTCCGGCCATTCGGATGCTCCATCCTCACACAGACGCAGCCTGATCCCCAGCTGTGTGTGTGAGAGGCTGGATCATCCGAACACAAGGTATGAGTTTTAAAGAAACATGTATTGGCAGCTGCAATTAATGTCATATAGACATGGTGTGCATCAAACCTCTGAAGTGTCCATGTTGCATATGTTGTTTCCTGTTTAAAGAACTTTGCAGAAACTGGTCATGGAGGTGTACTTGTTTGTGGATTTCAGGGATGAGACAAGACTTCCTGTAGAGATGGCTTCTACTAGTAGCATCTATTTGGTAGTTACCTTATCTATGAGGATTGAGGAACCATTTGGTCTATTTCCTAATTTGCTGACCAGGACTGGCCGAAACTTGTTGGAAAACCCTGTTGTTTTGTTGATTGTTACATAAATAAAGTTGACATATTGGATTACGGCAGAAGAAACTGTTGATAAGGCTGTTCTAGAGCTTAGCTTTTTAGTGTTTAAAACTGGAGATAAGTGTGTTTGTTTTAAGTGCATAGCTCTCTACTCATGTTTTAGATTCCTTGGAATGCTTTCTCCCTTTTTGCTTGTGGAACTAAATCAGTATTCATTTTAGATGGTATAGATCATCATTGACCGGTGAGCTACATTTTTGTACTATGCAGAGCATCACAATCTGATCCCTTAAGCAGTTATTGGCCGACTTCAAGTAGTTCAGAGCAGGAAAATGAGAGGAGAGAAAGGAAGGGTTGGAGAGTGATGATTCATGACCTTTCTGGGTCGGTTGTAGCAGCAGCTTCCATGGTCACACCTTTTGTCCCGTCAGCTGATTGTGATAGGGTTGCACGCTCAAACCCTGGTGCATGGCTGATCTTGCACCCTGATCCAGGTGGTATCGACACATGGCGACCATGGGGGCGGCTAGAGGCTTGGCGCGAGCGTAATGGAAAGGACTCCATAGGTTGCAGGTTTCATCTGATTGAGGAAGGTGGTTGCAGCTTAGCAGTGGCTGGCGGTGGAGTCTTGGTATCAGAGATCTTGATAAGTGCTGAAAAGGGGGGTGAATTTTTTATTGACACTACAAGGCAGACACCCGTGCCTACACCCTTGCCAAGCCCCCAAAGTAGCGGGGACTTTGTATATTATGGTCATGACATGTCCGGTGGGTTCGTTATGAATTGTCACATACAAGGGGAAAGCAGAAGCAGTAAACCGGTGGTGCATCTTGCTACCAGACATGTAAAGTGTGTGGAGGATGCAGCAATCTTCATGGCTCTTGCTGCTGCTGTTGACCTAAGCAGAGAAGCTTGCAGGCCATTTAGGAGGAGGCTGAGGCATCATACTTCTAATTCATTCTAGTCCGGTGGGGAACATTTATGACGCCTAACCTTGGCTCTATTTCTTTCATTCTGGTGGTATGGCATCACTCTTGATGGATTGAGCTTCACTTCACTAGGCTATGACACTGTATCTGTGTCTTGCATTGGTGTTCTCTAACAAATACCAATTCAAAGTATGCTGTGGTTCAAACAGTGCCAAGACCACCAGCATGCGTGCGGGACCGTGGTTCACGTTGTATTCTGTGTTATTAACGAGTGTGAAATGCAATATCTGTTGTACATTTGTCTATTGTACTTTTGTACAGTAATTTTTTGTTCCGGTATGACTAGAGAGAACTTAGAATGATTGTTTCTTGTTTTCCCATTTCCAAGTGCATGAAAGCTTTCCTTTCTTCCATCCCTGCCAATTTGTGCATTAGATATGATGGAATTGCAACAAATATTTCCAAGTAACTACACAAATCGTCTAAATCTTCACAGTTCCGCCACTCTTTTTTCAAAATCACCTCTTTCTCTGGAGCATATGTCCAAAGTTTCTCCAACGCTCTTTGGAAAATGATCATTCTAACGTACATTTTCTTAAAGTGGTATTCCAGACGCTATTCTTATTTCTAATCCATTGAGAAACTTCAGGTTCCAATGCAAAACAAAAGCGCGTTGGTCCCATGGATCATGCCACCATTTGAAAACTGGAAAGGGAAAAAAGTTATTCAGTCGTTCTTCTTTCCCACTGAAGTGGAACCCAAATTTCTCTCACTAGAGGCTTCACTAAAAAGTAGAAGTATGCAAGGGGTTGGCTAACGTTTTTGTCTGTATTCTTTTCTGCTGTTTCCCTTTTGTTTTCTGGGCAGTTGGCAGTCCTTGTTTTTTTGGTTATGGAGCTGTTACTCTTGAATCAGTTGGCCTGTTCGGCTGTTCCCCTGTTTTGGATCTTCTTCGTTTCAGCTGATGCATTGCATCCTGTACATATCTATTTTTGTGATTATATCAGGTAGGTTCCTCCCTGCAATTCCTTTGATGGAAAAAGTAGAAGTGTCTCATCTTTTCCTTTCCTTTCTGGGTTGAACTGAACTGCCCTCGTATCATTGCTCTAATTTGATGCTTTTCTTTTCCTTTGAAGGGGTGTAAACGTATTATGATAGGGAAATGCTTAGCAACTTTAAATAAAACCCTTCTGGTATGCTTTCTGCAGAGCTAATATGCGACTACAGGTTTTTCAATTTGGTGGTCCTAAATATTTCGGTGCAATTTCTGTGAAGGCATGGATGCTCTTCACTGCTTGCTAGGCGTGAAGCTTTGAAGGCTGGGCATGATTGAGGCACTGAACGTGTGTGCTAACTTCCACTGTAAAATCAGTAGGCACAGTCTGGTAAGTGTTGATCGGGTTGAACATAAATAACGCCTGTCTGTACTTCAAGACAGAACTGTGGGTTATCACCTGCACCTTCCCAAAATTGAGAGGCCATGTGATTAACGGCTATCCGCATCATTCACATACCATTATTGTCATTATTGACCCTTCACAGGTTGATCATAGGATTATTCTTTTATTTAGGAAGTTGCGTGATGATGATTCCTCCTGGGACCTACTTATGTGAATAAAAGCAAACACTGACTCGAATAGAAAAACAAGACCTTGTTGTTGAGATGGAAAAAAAAGTGTCCTCGAGCCACTTTTTTTTTTCTTTGACCTACCACTTAGGGCAGGCATAGGCTATGATAAGAAAAGTTCATGGCAATCATTTAAGACCAACTTATTCCTCATGTCTTCTGAGTAGTGGAAGAACACGGGGAAGTTTGGTAGGAATTCATGAAAGCCAATCGTTAAAAATTACAGAAAAGTTGGACTTATAGTTTTAAATTGAAATTGCCCATAAGTTGCCAAATGAAAAGAGCCACTTTATTGTGGCTAATGGATAAACCAACATTCTAAGAAGCTTTATCAAATAGAGAAATCAGGCGAAGCATTAGAAAAGCAGGACAAAGCCGGTGGTTAGGCAGACGCCCAAGTGTTTGTGGTGTTGCAATGAATCCAGTGGATCATCCTCATGGATCGCATACTAAAGTTCCTGAGAACATAGTGCTCCAGAGGATGACAAACGACTGTAAGATGATGGACCTTCATCCTTCCTGCAATGTGTTTTGTTCCTTTTGGAGTTAGGTAAGAGGGATCTGATCCCATCAGATTTGGAAGGAATTCGGATACAATTTTAAATTCGATTGGAATCTGAATACAAGTACTTGTATTTAATGTGGCAGCTAGTTGGATTTAAACTTGGTACAGGATTTTTTTTATCGAATTTCATAAATACATACATCTGACGGGAGTATGAATGTGACTAGCATGCAAGATATCCTTTTCAATTTTGTATGCTTTGAATTTCAGCCCGACTTTCAGTCCGATTGTGCAATACCCGAGTATTCAGAAACCGTAATAGTTTTTAAACGGTAAAGATTCTACATGAATGGCAATAAAATGTTTGAATCCTTTGAATATTTGTACATGCTCCTCTAATTGTCTTTGATCTTCTAACTTAATTTGTTCAGGCATTTTGTCCTTTTTATATTAATTAAAAAATATAGAGGAAACAAATTTTAACTCGGGTTAAGAAAGCAGATCTGAATGACATTCAGTTGGATTTTGACTTAGATGATATCCAATTGGATTTGGATTTAGTTTTATATAGATAGAGGCCAGTCGTTTTCTCTGCGCCACTTTACCCAGGAAGGAAAATGAGCGCGCATTATGGTGGGACGTGAAAGCACCCGATGTCATTCCGACCTCAAACTGTGGAATCGTCTTGCGCCATATGTACTGAGATCTTTCAGGAGACATGGTCCAGGACCAAGGAATCAATGAAAAGGCAGAAGCAAAAAAAATGTTCGACTGATACATGAAATGTTAGACTGATACATGCAGGTAGGTATGTTCAACCGGTTAAGCCAACTCAAGTTCGACTCAAACTTCGCTCAGTTAAACTCAACTCGAGTTCGACTCACTCAGTCAAACTCAACTCGAGTTCAACTTGTAAGTTAAACGCGTCGAATTCAAGCTTAACTATAGTTTGTAAAGAGACGAGCCCGAGTTAGATGAACTTGACTTGATTAAACTCAGTTACACTCGTTAAACACTAATACTTCAGTAATTTCAAGAAGTTCAAATCACTTAAATAAAAATGTTAAAGTTTCATGCATAAAACAAATATTAAAAGGCACGAGATTAAGTGACTCTAGCTCAAACTCAGTTAAGTGAGTCCAGCTTGAGCTCACCCCACCAAGATCAAGCCGAGCTATATGTGTCTTCAATCAAGTTCGAGCCAAACTCAAGCTCCGCTTGCTCGTCATCGTACGTCCCCACCCATAAGCAAGGTGTGTAGCGCAGTATGGTCAGTGCATCTGTTTTATCCCAAATCTCATGTTTCATCCATTTTGGAATTGGTTTTTAACAAATTGTAATACGATTCAGATTTGGTTTTAAAAGTCGGATTCCGTTGTAAATTTGAAAAGTGGATAATTCAGATTCGAAATCAGCAGACTTTTATGGAAATTTGATTCATCTGACTTGTAAGTCCAAGGAGTCCTATCACAAAGAGCATCAAGGAGCACGCCTACGGCATCTTGCACGAAAGGAAAAATAAATAAACACTTGCTATTATATAAAATTTGATTGGTAGCTGAAATATCCTTAAGTTTTTTTTATTTCCTCCCTCAAACATATACAATTCCGACGCAAGGAAGAAAAAAAATAATGCAATTTATACATAGTGCTGCGAAATATATGAGCAGGCAGCCATTCAATACATGTGACGAAAGAAAATCCTAAAAGCAAGGAAAGTTGAACAAATTCTCGACTGATGATAATGGAGGTTAATTTGTTTCTATACACCAGTTAATGACAATGCTAGATATTTAGAAGCTCGTGGAACGATGTGCACATCACAGGTCTAAGAACAGGCTGTCCCCATCAGGTAATAAATTTCAACCACCACCAAGATGCAAAACCTGTAAAAAAGGAAGGGCTTAGCCACGGGTAAATGGGAGACGGAAGTGTCAAAATGAGAATTTGTCCATGCATTTGATCATTGCATGCAATAAGGTCAACTTTAATAAAGGGAATTAACACCAAGTCACATATTCAAGAAATTGATGGCAGAAAGACAGCAGGAGGGATGAAAAACCAGATTATTACCAGGCAAGTACACTGTTCTTTATGGTGGCTTCCCATCGCCTGATTTCATCATCCAAGCATTGCCCGCTGAGACGCAGAGTTCGTTCATGACCTATCCGAAGTAAAAGTACATCGATGGGGTGTGAAAAACTTAGAAAACATTACATCCACAAGCATTCACTAACAAGAGAACATCTATACTACACCACAAAGCTCAAAATAGCATCTCTCAAAATTTACAAAATTTTCCCATAAAAATATGAAATATCTACACTAATGGCATGATTTCAAAGAATACCAACATAAATATTCAAACAAACATGTAATGCCATCTGAAAACATGATGAATTCATGAATTTGAGTACCTATATTTATATTAGCAAAAAAAAGAACTTCCCAAAACAATGGTCAATTACTAGTGAATGAAACAACTTGATAAGACCAATGCACACCCAATGCGAGAACTCAATCCTGTGAATCCAAGAAAAATTGCAAGTGACTACACACTTGTTGGTCTTGGCAGTCCCCACAGGCAGTGGTATTAGGAACCATTTTAGTATATGAACATTCATTTTCAAGATTTGAAAAAAGGAGCAGAAAGGTAAAACTCAACCAGTGTGTGTATCAAATGCATGTGGTTCAATAAACAAAACATGTACAAAAGAACAGTAACTTCATCTCAAGGAACAAGCTCCTAAACAATTTTGAAGTTCCAAACTACATTTAGACTAATAAGGTTGTGCAACCACAAAATGTGAGCTGATTGCTGCTTCAGATTTACACAGTATCTGTCTTTCACCCCATCCCGGTGACTTCCTCTAGGAACAGGCTCCCAGAAACTCCAAAGGTAAAATCTTATAAGGGCATGCTACGATCTCTTAGCAATCCATTAGTGTCCCTTAAGAAATTTTACATCAAAAGACTGCTTTCAACATTTAACAAATGCATTTAATACCTCGATAAAACTAAAGCAACATCTTTAAGACTCAAGAATTATGAGTAGGTGCATGTCCCAGTAGGCCAGTACCAACAGAGAGATGAAAATATCTTCAATATAATGCACCACCACTTTATTTACAAACTCAAGTGATGTCCACCTAGTGCCATAGCATCCATAACAAGCAAAAAAAAATACCAATTCTGCCCATCTAATGCTGCTTAATAATTTGAATAGAACACTTTTCTTGTAAATAAATGGCCTAATATATGCAGACAATGAAAAACTCTCATCTTTTCTGCACCATATTAGCCAAATGTCAGGACCTAAGGAAAATGAAGCACTTCAGATGAACAAAGATAAATGCATTCTCAAGAAATTCTGAATGATGTACTCCCGGCTTACAAAAATAAAAAAGTTCGTGCAAGTTTAATGTTAAGCCAGAGCCTGTGAAGAAAGTATTCTCACTATAGGAAGCAACCTCATGCAAGACCAGTTTTTTCTTTCTGCTAAGGTCCTGAAGTTTAGTTCATGTACAAAATCAATGGTAATGGACCTATAGAGGTTAGATGAAGGCTATGTCCCTCCTAGAAGTGAGGATTGGTATCAACATGCTCGCTTCTTTGAGTGCAAGCATATGTTATAAAATGGATTCATCATTGATAACACCAGTATCACTGCAGCTCCAAGTTAGCGAAGAGGATTCTAGTAAAGATCAAATCTGTAGCCTGAAGTTGCCATGCCTCAAGAAGCACTGTGACTTTATCCTCAAAAGCCCCTTCATTGACAAGCGTTTTATATGGAAATTCAACTGAAGAAGGGCCACCAAGTCAAATTCCTTTTATTGAAGATCTAAACCTTCACATGAAGGACTCCAGCAACTAGCAGCATCACTTTAGTGGGCCTATCCATTTCATGCCTACCATGAATCAAATGTCAGTGTAACTTTTCTGGTCAAGGATGTAAGGTGAACAAAACCACGTGGTTTTGTTGTAACTAAAAATCTCAGGGTGTGGGTGGGCCCGCCGGGCTACTGAATAGCAATCAGGAAGAACGATAAACATAACCATGAAAAAAGAAAGAGTAGGGCCTTAACATATTTAAAGAAAAAAGAACAAAACAAAGAAAGAGTTCCATGTTTCTAGATTTTGCAGGTTTGTTCACAGTTCATACACATATCCTTCCTCTAACTACACTAACCTTGTTATATATAGGTCTTGGAACTTCCACATTGCAATGCATTTTGAAAGCTTCAAGCGTTTCTATCTTCTTTACTTTAGCATTGGGTCCTCTGGCCTTTAAGAGCTTGATCACAAATCTCCTGCCAAAAACAAGCCAAAGAATGGGACAAGAAATATTAATCGACCAATAATAAAATGATAATAACAGTAACAATATCAAAAACGAAAATAGTACTAACACTACTAAGAAAATAATAGTAACACTACTGATATTGATAATAAAGAAGAAATTAGATCAATGGTACCTAAACTCATCACATGGGTCATTCAATGATTCCAAGACATAGACACCATTGATCTCAACAGCAACTGTACTTAGAATAGACTGCAGTTCTGAATTGGGTACAGAGGAGGCAACACGGGCAGCAGCAACCACTAGCTCGGAATTATGCTTAGGATGAGTAGTTCTAGAAATTGCCATTTCTCGCAATCCCTGCCTAAGCAGCTGTAAGCTGCAGAATAGATGGTTACTTACGCCAATAGTATCAGCATTACAGAAAAAAAAAAAACAAATGCGAAGAATGAGAACAGAGCAGAGGTAACATTTAACAATGTGGAGTTTCTTAGGATTTCAGAACAAAGGAAGTAACATTTACCTTCGTGAAATCCTTTGGTATAACTTGACAGGTAACTGCGTAGCTGTTTCAAATTCATGCAAAGAGGCATGCAAACAAATGGTCTAGGGATATTTCAGAATTTGGATATTGAAGCAACTACTGAAGGATGAAATCATTGAAAGCATAAATTTTCTTGTCAAGGCAAATGAGGAAGATGTCGGGCAGGATCATAGTTCAACAGCCCAAAAATAGAAGCATGTATTAACAGACTAAAACAAGTAAACACACTCTCCCTCTCATTGGCTGAGTGATGTGCCCATGCATTTGCATGCTTACATGATTTTTCATGGACCAACTTTAAGTAATCACTGTACGAGGAAGATAAAATTTAAAAAGCCATGAAAGCATTGTTGACAAGATGTTTCCAGTTTTTGTATTAGGATCTCAAAAGATTTGTTGAATTTAGTGTGCTGATCTACGATATCATCTTTAGATGTATATATGCAATGCAATCTTCACTAAGCAGCCATAATAAGTTGAAAATGATGCTATTTTAAGAAGCACAATTCCGAACGGACAGAAAGAGGCAAAAAATTACCTGCAAACACTGTACTTATGGAAAACCTCTCGGAGTACTTTGGGAAAAGCTTCTCGGAGTTCATCTGATATCATACTTTTTTCCAAGGCAGCCTTGCTACTCTGACCCTGCCCTACATGTTGCTCAAGTTTGTTCGCTGATAGCTGCTTATTGGCAACTATAACCTTCCGTGGAGCAACCATTGTTTTCATAGAATTGCTTACAGAGAAGGTTGAAAGGGTTGCTTTTATATCTTGCTCGGCGGCCAACCATGCCCTATGTTGTTCCTTCACAACCTCAGGATAGTTATCAAGGAACGACTTGTCTGCAGGCTTATGCAATACCCAAGTACCACTTGCATGCCTCAAAAGAGCCAGTGGAGCCAGAACCGTTCTAATCTTACCTTCAGGATCATTTATATTCTTCAGTGAATCTTTTAGCTTTTCATGTTCAACTGTCCCAAGCTTGTGGAACATGAGAAGAGCATAATCTCTCACTGCAGCTAATACACCTTCATATCGAAATTTACTTTTGGGAACCCACAAACCCTTTACTAAATGTGCATTCTGTTGAAGCTCCTGAAGGACATCCTGTTCTGTAGAACCATAGGCAACCCGCATGATATCAGCAAATCGAGCAACTTGAATATGCTCCTGTAAAGAAGAGATCAAGGAACTAGCGATCAATCATGGTACAAAATAAGAAGAAACAAATTCTAGTGCCAAATCTTGTCAAACCTTTTCACAGACATGCTTGTGCAGTGGTTGTGAACCATGATAGATTGCAGCATTACATGGTATAACATGTGCCTGAAGTTCAAGTTTCAATTATAGAATTTCAATAAATAATGGTGCATTTTTCAAGTACTTACCATACATATACACCATATTCTTCGATATTTTTTGACCTTGAAAGTCACATAAAAGAACATGTAATCACTTGGAGGAATGGAGACATTTTGATGTCTAGGGATTCTTTGGGTGTGCAAGAGTGTGTGTGCATGTCCACGTCTGTGTGTGTGTGTGTGTGTGTGTGTGTGTGTGAGAGAGAGAGAGAGAGAGAGAGATAGAGGACCTTCAACACCTTTCTTCACATAAGCCAACAAGTGCAAGCTGGTTGACAATTAGGCAATGACATATAATATATATATATATATATATATATATATATATATATATATATATATATATATGACTAAGCAAATACATTTAAGTATTTAACAGATTATGAGTTGATCAATTTGATTGATAACAAGGTGTCACATGTAAGTTACATTTTCAAAAGAACAAAGACAAATGAGTTGATCAAGACACCTGATAATTAGTTACATAATCCTTATATTTACTTAGTTAAAAAAGTGAATGACAACCTGTATTCGATTTGAAAGTAACTTTAAATGAGACACCATACAAACTAGCAATCAAGATAATCAGATGAGATACACATGAGGCAATCGAGTGCTGCCCACCATATCCCCACCATGCTTTTCGTAGGAGACACTACATATAAATGAAAAATTAGTAGTGAGATTCATCCGTATCTTTTCAGTGGGCACCATTTGCTTTCCATATATAATACGTACTGATTAGAGTTTGTGGAGAACTTATGACGTTCCACAGTCTTGGATAGGGATGTTTCTGCCCAGCGATGTGGAGCACACTGGAGAAGCCCATCCAACGTTAAGGCATATAAAACCCTATTGGCAGACTCTGTGTGTGTGTTTTCAGTAAATGATGCAGACATGTACTTTAATGCAAGTATACCTTTTTTTCCTACTCATATTACTACTCTGCAGTTTCACCTTGACACTTCCATAACACCAAGTCATCAGTATCCAACACTTTGGCTCTGATACCGACACAAACACTCCTTGTCACTTTGAACATGGAATTTTCCTGAGAAAAAAGGAACCTGATATTTTCATAGAGAATACTCGTCTTACATACAAAATGTAAATGTCAGATTAGGCACAAATATTAGAGACTCTATCCACCACTTTGTGGCCATGTCTCACACCAATTCTGATGTTAGTGTTCAGCAAACATGGCTTCCTTTTTATCCTTTTGCCAAGACACGAAATCTGTCTCGCTAGATTTTACTGTACCAAATAGGTCCACTGTCAAGGACATGCTGATCAGAGATGGTTTGACAGCTAGGACACCTCCTGGGATATCTATCTAGGTGACAAAAACAACTTAAAGCAGCATTGCAATACCCAAATCCACTACTTTGACCACCAACTAGATACCCTGAAGGACCAATGATGACTATGACAAGCACAACCAGTTACAAATATGTCAGAAATATCTAGTGAAGTACAGTAAAGCTGTTTCCACAAAGAGAAAAAAACAAGCTAAACTGGCGCATGAAGATACTAACCGCTACATACCACCTTTCCAACCAATGTTCCCAAGGAAGTTTGTCAATTCTTCTGCAACACAATACAAACATTAAGTTACAAAGAAAAAAGTTTACTCATTTCAGGAAAAGAAAATACAGCACACCAAAAAAAAATGCAACCACAACAAAGCCACAAAGATATTCTACATATTGAATTTGGAACAACAGGAAAGCATAGCTCTAGCAACTAAAAGCAAGTTCAACATCAGTGACGCAAGCACCAGAGAAATTCAAATCAATCACATTCTCTAACACACACACACACACACACAGAAACATACAGAAATTTCTTTTTCGCTAACTCTTCATGCACATCATCTAATTACAGTTAATTGAATGTTAAAAGCAACAAGCAAAATTGAGCTCAACTCACTAGAAAAGGAAATCACCAGGCATACTATAAGAATCAAAATCAATCAATGCTGCAGAAAGCAACAGACAAAGGACTATTTTGACTCAGATCATCAACCCCCTGTGATCATTAGCTGATGAAAATCAAATGCCAGATTCAATTTCTTTTTAAGAAAAATGATCATTACAGTACACTTCCTCTTCTTTTCAAACTTAATTTCCTATTGTTTTTAAGATTATCTCCCATTGGATTATCCACTTCAAGCAAATCAAAGATCATAAATAAACAACAAAAGGGATGATATGTCACCTTCCTAAAATATCAGTTCTACCATCACTTTTGGACTTTCCCGTGAGTAAACTCACAGGCCTCCCAGGCACTAAAGAATTGATGTAGTCATCCCTTCAGGCAAGAAGAAAAAAGATTATCAACTACGATCACAATGTGAACTGTTCCGTTTTAAAAAAAAATAAATAATAATTTTATATGCTGACATACAGGTGCATGGATAAGTGAACTGAGGAAACATCTTCAGACACAAGCTGTTGCTGATATCTGTTTGCTGAGGGGCTATCTGTACCCAAATATTCCAGAGAAATCCAGGCCTGTGACCATAAATAGCAGGTCAGAATGAGTAGCAAACTACATAAATATGCTGACATGAACAAAGAAACAATGGCAGCACTCTAGCTGCATACAGATACTCATTTACGTCTTGTATCAGATAAAGATATTCAACAATTATAAAAAAAAATTGATATAAAAGAAAAATATGTGCAGAATTAAAAAGTCAATTGTCATAATTATCAGGAACAATGATTAATGGAAGAGTTATTGGACATACTTTCACTGTCAATGGATGGGATATTGAATTCAGGCTCCTAATTATTGTACACTAGCAGTAAGTAGTACTTGACTTCTGGGTCAAGAATGGAAAAAGCATATCAAACGAAATGTACATTTTAAAACCTCAGAATCTGAGTTAGTAGATACTCAGGTCAGGTTGCAATGTGTCAGCTAACATTAACAACACTGTTTACATGAACACACAACAATTTCCTTAACATCATAAAAAAAATACATTGATATAGTAGTCTTCCACCTAGTATAGAGCTTTTATTCTGTAACCAATTTTACCCAATCATTCCACAAACACAAGCATCTGGTCTTAGACCTGCATGATTTGGGGGGATCAGGGTTGTGCGTGAAATAAAAAATACACATCCTGCTGCAGGATGAAATGTCATTTGATGTTCTTTAACATCAGAAAATAGAAACCAACCAGATTGACCAAAAACAATTAAAAGTAACTCCCAAAGTTTCAGCATTCAGTTGTTGCAAACCCAAAGTTGCGAAATTTCAAAATACCCAGATCAGATAAATGTAGTAAATATTATAAGCTCTTAATTGAAATGAATCAAAGGGAAAGACCATCCAAGAGATTTCTGAAAGGCATTGACATCAACATAACATGACCTGGAATATATATTGAAATGGTATATCCAAAACAAGGAACTTTATTGTTAAGAAAATAACTGAAGCAATATTAAATTACTCAATATTTTCATTGGTATTATGGACTGAAGCTCTCAAGAGTCAAAACAATTGCACGTATTCTTAATAAAGTTCCTGCTCATTTTGTGTCCAAAACTCGATAAGAGTCATAAACAAGTAGGAAATCCTTTCTTTTGTATATGCATAGATTGGATTGTCTTACAAATGTTAAATTATATGATTCTCGAACAAAAATCTTTGACCCTAAAACAACGAGTAGATGCTTCATTAGTTATCGAGAAAGTTAAAAAAATATATAAATTAGTGCCCATCTCATACATTGTGAAAAGTTGAACAGATAAGCCTAGATTCTCATAAAAAGGATATGTAGGAGTGGGTGCATTACAAGATTTTTCATTTGAAGAAATGTTTGATGTAGAACCTAGACATGTAAAAGTAAACACTAATAGTTTTCCCACTATTATTCCTGCATATATGGTATTGAATTTGACAGATTCTATGATGCAACACTTCAGCATTATAGATAACACTTGAGCAACGACAAATAAGACCCACATGTTTAAAATTAACCCATGGGTTGATCAATACATGGATCCACAAGGATAAGGAAATCCATCATATATGTGCTATATTTATAAAAGATAAGGACATCTACCATACATTCAAACTATGTGGTGTCTTTACAAATTACAAAAAGATAAGTGATTCATTAGATATTGATTATGCTTCTATATCACTTATTGAACCAAAAGAAAGCAAACAATTGACATACTGATTAAAAGAATACAATTGTTTCCTTTGATGTGAACCAGTAAATGCAACAATTTATCTCTATGAAGGTTCATTAAAAACCACAGATATGAGTCAAAGTGGATTCAGTATGGTTCCTTTTCAATTAAACTCTTCAAATTCTGCACCTAACAGTTATGGTGCCAATTGGAGTTGGACAATTTTGAGAAAACTAAGGAGTTGGTGAGATTGCTGAGAAGACCAAGTAGCATGGGAGTATAGAATAGCTTGCACTAAGGTGTCAGTTATTTTGCATCTTCTAGCCATTCATTTTATTTAGTTGACCTCAAATTCTCCATCACATTTTTGGATATATGAGCTTCTTCGAAACTGATGATAGTTGTTCAACATTAGCTTCAAATCAATAGCTTTCTAGCTTTTTCATTTGTTATGAGTGACAACTTTTTTGAACTATCCATTAGCTTTTGAGTTTTGCACATTTTCCTTTGATTCACATTACTCTACATGCATTACGACGACAGAATCTTGGAGGATTTCTCGTCCCAACATCAAAATTAGAAGAGAAGACTTACTTATTATTTAGTTCTTTTTGACCAAACATCCAGCAGATCATTTTTTTTCTTCATTTGTAGGACCAAGTAATTTATTAATGGCAGTTCCACAAAATTTTTTATAAAAGCATAATCTCAAAGTTCAAAGAACAAATGCTTCAGCTTACTACCTTACTTTTACATGGGTCACCGACATGGCAGCATTATGACAATCATTAAGGAAAAACTCACGAGTAATAAAAACAAAATTATAGATTTATCCCACCAAATCAGAGAAACATGCATGACTAAGCAAATGTTTGTGCATCATACAAGTACATCATAGTAGCATACCCTCTCTCCTCAAACTTTATGAGACAAAAGGAAGAACTTGCACTTATTTTTCCTCATTAAGACATTAACACTTCAACAAGGATTGAAATTTTGAGCAAGTTTAGTAAAGTCAAGCATAAATGAATAACGTTTGCATAAAAATGTTAAAATAAAAGCCTTCTTATTCACCTCTGAATCATTCTCTTGCTTAATCTGTGCGTAGGACATAGGCCGTTTACTTTGAGTACCAACAAGTCCTGAACCATCTTTGTTCTGCAGATGTATATAACCACATCGTCCATATTACCAACAATCAAAGTAGGTGCAAACAGCATTGAGTACTTGTAGGAAGCCAAAAAAGATTAAACCAAGATTCTGATGAATAATAGTTGCTCTACTGTGATGCTTTAGGTTGTGCTTCAAGGTATGTCGTAGCATATCTTAGAAAGTGCAAACACAGATCAGAAAGCCAGAAATTTCTGCAATTATCATGTTAGTGTTCATATCTAGACAAAAGCTTACCACCATTGCTGGACGGTTAGAAGGCTCAGCAGCTTTCACACTCCCTTCCTTCATTTCAACTCCACTTTTTCTCATGGGGCCCTGGGAAGCATTTAGGTATGCCATTGAAGGTCGAAGCTGCACAACTGCATGAATAGGATTCAAGTGTAACTGCAAGATGAAAGAGAATAAGACAAACTCTTACAACAACCCAGTCAATATATATTTATTAGGAAGGCTAAGATATGGTAAATCACAACTATAATCCAGTCAACTACTCCACACAAATCAACAAAAATTCAAGAATATAGATGCGTCAACAAGAGAAACAGGAAACAACTATTATTAAAAAGAGAAACTCAACATGACAGAGATGTTCTACCTTCTTTCCGATTAGAAAGCCGACAGCATAGCCTGTCACTGCGGGTGTCTTGGATGATGACAGGGTCTGATAAACACAAACAAGTGAAATGTGAGGAAGCTACAAGGATCACATTCAATCTACAATTGTCCAGATAACTACATCAAATCCAACAAAACCTGCTTATCAATTCGTAATGAGTCTTCAACAGTGCTATCGTAGTTTTCAGATCGAACATCTATGGCCAAATCCACTTCCACTTTGGACTGTTTAGGTTTCACTCTCACCTGAATGAGCAAAAATGTAACTAACAGAATACCTAACGTGGAATAGGAAAAGGGAAGCTTAGAGGAGGAAGCAATTAAGAGACACACCTCTTGACACCTTTCATTAAGTTCATATGGACGCCAACAAGGTCGAAGAGGATATTGTATTATGTAAAGCTGCAATGAGCATCTATAACAATTCAGGACAAAAAAAAAAGAATAGGGAAGACACATATCTCTTGCTAATAAATAAAATAAAGAACAGTTCCCCAAGATGCGAGGATAGAAACATAATATTCTACGTGAGAAACAATGGAAGATTCTCTAGCGACAAGTAAAGAAACCCGCACCTGGGCGTTCACATCAACGGGGGAAGGATTGAAGAAAACGTCGATCTCCTGAATGACTCTATTTCCTTGTGGGCTCACACTCTCAGGCTCATCATTGCCCACGGTGGTCGAGGGATCCACGTCCATGGGGGTGCAGTCAGTAGCGGCATCGACGGGCTCGGCCAGCTCTGGCTTGGGGTTAGCATCAGGTTCTGGCTTGATGGGGACAGACTCCGGTTTGATGGAGGTGGAGGGGCTGGCGCCCTTGGGCTTGAGCTTGAATTTAGGTTGGAACTTGAGAGGGCGAGAAGCAGGAGCGGCATCATCAACGAGGTTGAAGAGGTCATCATCGAGAGCAATGTTAGAGAAGGAGAAGGAGGAAGAGGTGGATGTCTCTTCCTTCTTCTTCACCGCCTTCCCTTTCCCCTCTCCCTCCATCCCCCCCTGCCCGTAGCTACAAGCTATGCCTCCCTATCTCTCTCCCCTTGCTAGCTTCCTCTGACTGTATTTTAGTTGCAAAAGAAAGTACAGGGAAACAAAATTTTAGAGACCATTTAATGGCGACATATAAAATCCAAATTTTTTTTTCTCATAAAATTATTCCCAGAAAAAATCAAAAAAAGGAACAGAAAAGAATTCATGCTCGTTTTATTAATCACTTTTTGATGAGCACGAGACAGAATTTCCGGAAAGAAATAACTGATCGTTTGTCATGTTGTTGCCTAACTGGTTTATAAGAAAAAGTTATAAATATAAAATGAGAGCACGAGTGAGCAGTCTAGCAGTAAAATTTAAGATTAAGAATGGCAAGCACGAGTGAATTATTATAACCAAAAGCACAAAAATACAATGCAGAAAGAACACTAATTTGCTGTAAAATGGAAAACACAGAAAATACCTCCACTGCTAAACTCAAAGCAAAATAACTCACTGCGTCTCAGCACTCTTTGCCAATGAACATATTGCAATTTGCAATAAATCATCAACAACTAAGAGATAAAAAGACAACGACATCACCTATCTCTGAACACGAAAAGCAAAAAAAAAAAAACAGAAAAAAAAAAGATAACGATATCACCTATACTTTGAACACGAAGACTAAAAGAGAAACATTGGAATACGAATTTTTCTTCGTTTAATAACCTTAACAGAGACAACTCCTCATAACCAGTAATTTCTACTTAGAGAAGTCCAAATATCAGAACAAAAAATGGCAGCAAGCAGAAATGAAACGAGGTATTTGCATCGAACTCCTAATAACGACCGAAACAACGTTAAGCTTGGACACAAGCTCCATTGGAAGCAGCCTCTCATTCGCCGAAAAGACATAACGTTCAACATCTGAAAAGAAGAACCGGCGCTAGAAAAGAAATAAGAGAAATTAAATTGTTTTATTTCAGTAAGAAAAAGGGCAATCCTGATGATCGCCACGAAAGAGAGTCCGAGAAATAGAGACAGCACACACAAAGAGAGAGAGAGAGAGAAAGGTACCAGTACAAATGCGAGGGTGCTGCCTCTTCCCAAGCCAGTGCGATTAGCAAAATCACCCTCTGCTGCGTCGGCTGTGGCTGAAGTGGACAGCGGCGGCAGTTAGGAACTTCACCTCCTGCTACTTCGTCTGCGGCTGGAGAAAACTGTGCACAGGGTGGAGCGGAAGGGACGAGAAGAGAACTAATGGGCAAAAGGGACGCCACTCTTCCCTCTCTCTCGCCCCATTCTCCTGGTGCGCGAGCGCGGGGTCTCGTATAATCGTTCTGGGTTCCAAAAAAACAACAAAAGCACAATAGATTGATAAAGAAAAATTTAGGGTTCTGCGTTAGCTATCGGTCGATTGGTTAAATGGCTTCGTATGATGGTTTTCAACCAAACAACCGGAGTTCGAATCTCGGCGTACCTCCGTTCCCTTTTGGCGTATTTTTAGCGTTGTTCCTTGTGCTCCCACCTCGCCCTGTTTTGGCATTTTCATTCTTTGCCTTCCATTCAAGATAATAGAATTATTCTCTCTTGCATCCTTTACTTTCCTAATTCATTCACTTATTTCAAGTGCGATAACTTGAATTCCAGAAGCCCTTTCCTATCTCCAGCTCTTGGAGTTCAAGGTCAGATTCAATTTTTTCTTAATCTAATGCAGTGACCTTTTCTAATTCCCTCACTAAAATTTATGCCGAAATCAACCACGATTCATTAATTTGGAAGTAAGTGTAACAAAAAAAAAAACCATTTTAACGTGATTTATTTTTTCACTAAAACAAAATATACTTATCTAGATAATATTTACTCTAACAAATTAATAGAAAAGATAATTGTTCCTCAAATGAAGTTTTTATGGGATTCCTATCCACCGAACTCTTCACTTCTGGTTTCACACTTTTTTTTTATTTTCTACCAACCAATAGGCCTGGTGCCGGGCCGCCGATGGGTACCCGATACCCAACCCGGTCGGGCCCAGGTCCGAGTTGGGAAAACCAGGTGTCAGGCCTGGCCCAACGCCCATCCTTCTGCTCCTCCTCCTCTCTTTCTTCCCCATTCCCCTCCGCCTCCTCTCCTTCTTCCCTGGGTTTCGGGCCCAACGGGCCAACCCGGGCCGGCCCGATGCCAACCCCTACCAACCAATATGGGTTAAGTTATGTGTTTTACGATATTGGGTCTACCCATGCGTGAAATTGCTTTATTTGGAGACTATCTAAGGATCCAATGTTTGCTTCAGCGAAATTTGTTAAATGTAAATAACAAAATTTTATACTGGATTGATTTTCCTACTTTCACTTTGCTTCAGAGATTCTTAACTTTTACATCAAAAGGGTTCATGGTTTTCTCAGATTAACTAACCTGGATGTTCTGCTAAATCCCGCGGTTTCTTGCCAAGAATTATAGAAAAATATTCCTTGATGAATGTACTGATGAAATGGAGGTCTCATCTTGCTTCCAGTTAGAAATAATCTTTTCTTTGCTCCAAGATCGACCTGTTATATTAAAAATGATACTCGTGACATGTCATAAGTCGTTGACCCGATAGCTTTCCATGTGGTTTTGTCCTCTAAGTCTACGTCAATGGCGTTTGTTTTGTTCATTAATTAGTTCTAAGTCAATGTCGTTTTTTTGCTTATATGGCTTGAGTTCATTTTTGTAATCGTCTTTCTCGCTTACACGGATTGAGTTCTTTTTTTAACTGATAAATTGTTCTGAGGGGATTGACTTAGATTCAAACACATGGAAGGGACAGAGAGGCTGAATAAGAAACTTCGCCAAAGAGATGAAGAGATCAAACATTTGCATAACATCTCATCATCTCTTACTAGAAAACATGGAGTTTGATCACATCTGCAATCCCATCTTATATCATTCTTTTCTTTCGGATTGATTGCGGTCCGCTTCTGAAAATTCTTGATGAAAAGAAACACAAACTTAACGAGCAATGCCATTGCATATTACAAATTCCGAGATACGCACTTGATAAATCGTCTTCACAACATTGTAAACTACAACAATCAGATTTCACAATAAGAAATCTGCAGAGTCCTTGCTGGAATACTTCCAACTCAAAAGTCATAAGCTGCACCTTCAATCACATTTGAAACATCAGTATGGAGGGTAAGTTCCTGGGTACCCTGCATAAAACAAGAACAAATGCATATTAACAACCAATAGATTCATTCTATGATCTATTCTTGCTGTGCACAGTTGACAGAAGTACCTGGATATGGAGCCGGAGGGTATGTTGTTGGCGGATATGGAGGCGGCGGATAGACAGCAGGCTGGGAAGGATATGCAGGAGGATAGCTTGGCAATGGGGCTGGTGGTGGAGGATAGACCGGCGGATATACAGGTGGAGCTTGGCTTACGTAGCTAGAAATAGGAGGATAGCCGCAGGGCGGTGGCTGAGTGTAAGGATAAGTGCCCTGTGACTGCGGTGGTGCTAATGGCGCATACGAGGGCATACACACTGTCTGGTTCTTCTGATGCTTCTGCCAAACGAAGAAGATGACAAAAATTAGATTGAAGTAAAAGTAAAACCGAAAGGTAGGAGCAATGGAACTGAGAGTGGAACAAGTGAACTCACATTTAGGTTCGGATAGTGCAGTATCAGGCTTACTTCCCCTGCATACCTGTTACAAATAAACGCAGAGTCAAGCTGGGGTTAAGATGAGCAAGTTTGCAGAAAGCAGTCGGTGCTTAGTGCTTACCTTCCATTTTTGCTCTGGATAGGCCACGACGAACCATCGTATCCTTCATTGAGGACCTTCTGCAACAGAATCCTGATGACAGCATGACATCAAGCGTTGAATTGATAACTGGAAGAATTAAAACGGGGTGGCGTGATGCAGGGCTCACCTTCCGCTACCAATATGATCGTCCATGGTTAACGTGTTGCTGTTCCAGACATGGACGGTGACTTCCCGGAGACCCTCGATGAGGGTGAAGATGAACTTCTCCTGGAAGCTGGGGTTCCTGCCTCCATCTGCAGCAATCAATGAGAAAAGATCATGGTAGTGAGAAGAATTGTGACAAAATATCTCGGTTTTGGTCTTTTCTTGTCGAAAGAAAAGATGGGTTGTCACGAGGGATGATCTTCTTCCTCACCTGTACATGTTCTGGTTCTGAACTTGCTGCTTCCGTATTCGAGGCAGACGTAGGGGTCTTGCCTGGATATCCACTCTGTATCCCTCAATTTGGTGCATCCAACAACTGCCCAACAGCAAACAAGGTAAAAGTAAAACCAAATCAACAAAAGCAGAGCCAGATATAACATGATTTTGATTCGGTGAGGAAGACGGCATTGGAGGCTCACCTGTTACTTCAAGCACCTGGCCTTGGATGCCGGAGATCGACATGGGGATAGCGATCTGCAAGTCTGCAAAATTGGAATGGAGAATAGAAGGATTCAAGCGCGAGAGACACGGATATGGCTGCTTTTCTATGGAAGAATCTATCAATACGTTTCTGTGAGGATTCTCGTCTCCTCTGAAACCTTCCCTAAGAAATTGAAGAGAAACTCTCACGTCTCACACGAAGAAAGCAATTTCCTTCCCCGCGCTTTCAAATACAACTCACGAATTGAATTGATACTGGCACTATAAATAAGTAGAATTGCCTGCCCCACTCTCTGGGGTAAACGCTTTGATTGGAATAATAAATTGCCGAAACGACTTGGATCAAGTCAGCGACTCAGCGCCTCTCTCTCTAAAAAATGTGAACTCGAGATCGGTGGAATCCTTGTTTTCCTGCTGGAGATTAGTTTTGTTTTACTGGCAAAGATGAGAACATGGATCGTGTCCTCAAGCAGCCTTCTGCATTTCAGAACCAGAGTCGCAAAGTTTTTTTTTTATGGAGGAGGCGAGCAATAGGCTGTTCAACGAGTCGAGTTAACTCGAGTTCAACTTGAACTTGCTCGATAAACTTAACTCTTACTCGAATTCGATTCTTTATTAAATGAGTCGAGTTCAAGTTAAGAAATGAAGTCAACAATTTAAACGAGTCGAGCTCGAGTTAAGTGGGCTCGGCTCGGTTAAACTCAAGAGAGAGAAAATATATAAATAAAATCTCATAAAATTATTAAAAAAAAAAATAGATTGCTCAAATGGGTACACCTGACGTGGTTTAACTCAAGCTTAATCGAGTCCAGTTGGAGTTTTAAGAACTTGAGTTTGAGCTAATGAAATCAAACTCGAGTCAAGCTCGAGCTGAGTTCGAGTTTCTTTCAAGACACACGAGCCAAATTCAAGCTGACTCAACTTGGCTCGAACTCACTTATGAACAGCCCTGAGCAACCAGGTTCTGCGCTTTTGTTTGTTTGGAGCGGGTGAAACTTTTCCGGCAACTTTTTTCCGTTGAAAGTTCTTCCCCCTTCAATCGTACGCCACCATCTCCTATGAAGATGGGTAGTTTTTAGCTTGAATTTATTTCACCAAAGGTACGACTTAGAGCTTAAATCTTATAGGAATTTGACAATTTTTTTGAACTTTTTCCACTCTATACGCTGTCGGAAGAGTACGAACTCAACGCTAGTGTCATCAAACAGCTTCAATTTGATTTAGAGGCCGATCCAAAGGCATCATGCTTTTATGACAACTTATTTTTTATTATTTTAATTTAATGATTGTTATTTTAAATATATTTTTTTTCACATGCATATGATAATATTTTTTTCCAATCTACGACTGATTCAACTGTAATCGGCGGCCTTGCCGGTTGGATTCAACTTAATATGACTGTTTGATGGAGCTTAGTTGGTGGGATAAGGAGTCGCAGTTGGTTCCGCACCCTGGAAAAGGCAAGGTGCGCGTACGCTTTGGTGGGATAACTCGGAGTGTTTGACCGTTTCGTTCGATTCGCTTAGATTGAAGGCAATAATAGTTCACATCACATCAAAGTCAGATTTAAAATAAAATTAGACATTTAGCCTTACAGAATTTGAATGCATCCACGCACTTGGGCCCACCAAAGAACTCAACTACAACAAATTTAAAATGTTACTAAATACATTTAAAAATTAAAAATTTATCTAAAAATAATAAAAAACATTAAAATTGACAAAAGTATTAGTACATAAGATCGATTAATCCATTTTGGAATGAATTTTATTTCTCGTGGTTGATATTTTTTCGAACCGCAAACAATGAATATACGATATTTTAATTGAGGAATGTTACCCTAAACCTTGAGAAAAATAATAAAAAACTTCTTTCAGGTATTTTAGTTTTAAAACCAATTCAACTTGAGTGGGCCGATTTCCACTACATGGCACCATTTTCTCTCTCGTCTCAATGTAAAATATATATATATATATATATATATATATATATATATATATATATATATATATATATATATATATATATATATATATATATATATATATATATATGAAAGGATGACCAACTTCGTTTTCTACTGAATTTCAGCTCTGGAAGGAATAATATTTAGTGAAATCCAAACTAAAATTTACCATGTTTGTTCATGGCATATACTTTGCTTTTGCAAAAGTTTTCAAACACGTCATATTACACACATCCATAGATTCTAAGGGGCGTTTGATAACATGAATTGTTGATCTTTTTCTTTTTCCTTTTAAAGTCAGAGCGCTGAAGCTTTGAAAGAAACTGTAGCTTTGCTACATAAAAATAAAAAATGAATTCACTCTCTATGCTTTGATATCACCATTTATGGTTTGATTAAAGAATTGGCCTCCCCGGGACATGCTTCTTCGATTAATTAAATGGCATTGAATGACAAATTAATATCATCCGCGTCTAGTAGTTGACATTTTCAAACATAAACTTGAAGGATCAGCTGATGGGTACTTTTCTTTCCTACCTTGTTATGTGGAAACATATTTTATTCAAGTAGCCACAAAGAAATACAATAAAATAGAGTTTTGTTTTGATTTTTCAGAAAAACTGGTTTTCTGAAGACCCAAGAAACCACCCCCTCGGATTATTCACCCAAATCCATTTTTTTCCTTTCGACCCAAACACACAAACAATGTTTTACAAAACTCATTAAGAAAACCGTTTTTACAAAAACCAGGTTTTATGAAAAACAATTTTCTGAATGCGTCTTCCAAATGCTACCGAAATCTTAGACAGGTTTTCCATATGAACAAGATGTAATCTGAGTTGACTTCAATTATTGAGTAAGAAAGAAGAAAAGGTGTGAGTTGAGTTGCCAAGTTGCAGCTTCAATGGTTTTTGTGCAGAAGGTGAACATGGTAGAGTCCAAAGCCGATGGTTAGCCGCAAACCCGTCAGTAAAGTCACTGAAAGCTACAAAAATTATAAATGGGCGCCAACAGAGAGACGTCGAGCTTTTGAAAACACAGGTAGGGCTGCACAAGCCGCAACGGATCAACTTGAAGCCTTTTGAAAAAAGCTCGGTGAGGTGAGCTTCTAATGATACTCGAAAAGACAAATGAATCGAGTTTGAGTTTCAGGAACTCCAACTAGTTTATATTTGACTCGACTTGCAAACTGGTACTCTAGGTAATGTTGCCAAAACCGGTTTCATAAGTTATACTAGTTAAACGAGTTACTTGAATTAATGCTTACACGAGTTAACGCTAAACTAGTTAAATGGGTCAAAGAGTTGAGTTTGAACTCGATTTTTGTGTAGTCGAGCTCAAGCTTGCTATACAGAGCTCGAGTTTTTTAAGCAGTTCGAGCTGACCAAGGTCGGGCTCGATTTGGCTCGTGTGCAGTCCTAACACATGCCATTTTTGCCTCAACTATATATATATATATATGTATATATATATATATTAAATATTATGCACAGAGCAGTTCTGTCTCAACTTTGGCCATCATATGCACATAATATAAGCCTCAACGACTTGTAATAGAGAAGTAGCATGTACAAGAAGAGGCGAGGAAGGAAAGAAGAGATGCATGGATTAGCAGCCCATACTGCACCATCTCCTGTGCCTCCATTCATCACCGTCGATGGGCTTTGCCAGGAATTCTTTGAGCTGAACTGCGTTTCTCTCTCGACATGGCTTTTCTCCAAGCAAAACAAATAAGAAGCATCAGAAACAAATTTAGTAACTTTGATTTGCATCAAGAGGCATAGTGTAGCTAGCTAGGTTAGACATTTAGCTCGATTTTTCTAGACACTGTGTCTATGCGTTAAAGTGGTGTAGTGCAGTACTTAAGTTGGAAAGGTGCACCGCTGCTATCATTGATGCCAATTTAGCGCATGATTACAGATGAAGGAGAAATGGAGGGGTCTTCGGGCCTCTCACAAGAATCATGAGCCACAAAGCCACTGTAGCAAAATCCCCCTACCGTATATTTAAGGGTTTCCTTTGAATGCTCACCCGACACATTCAAAGTCAATTGTTAGGGCCAAGTGATCAAAATTAAGGCTAGGCTTCGGTCAGGTACCCGGCCTGACTCGGGTCCCAAAAAAAGGAACTACGTTGGCCTGATAAATTATCAGGCTGGCCCGGGTGGGCCTGACTGAGCTCAGTTTAGCTTGATAAAATTTTTAATGCATATTTTTTCAATATATAAATATTCTATTTCGATTCATTATATATATGTACTATTTTATATTAAAAATATATGTTTTTTAATTTAATCGGGCCGAACTCAAGTTTGGGTTTTCAGTGTTGGGCCGGGGCCAAGCATGGACTTCGGGTGTTGGGCCATCTGGAGCCGGACTTCTTATCTGGTCGAGGAGGCCCTATGCCCAGACTTAATCAAAACACTCTAGAACTGAAAATAAACAAAAATAAGATCTTGTACTCCTAGGTAAAAAAAAGCTAAAATAAAAGTTATATTCAGAAAAATAAAAACATATGTCATTAAAAAAGGAAAGAAAAGAAAAACTTACACAGCCATGCAATTCACCAGGCCCTATTTTAACTTTTCAACAAAAAGACAAATTTACCCCCAACAAAACAAAACAAAACAAAACAGGCACTGTGAAAATTAAAAGAAAAATGCCCCTGATGGATCCACTTGAATCCTTTGAACATCGTATCCACGATGCCCCATGACTCTAGCACGCATTTCATGTATGAGTTTCTTGAGAGATACTTCAAAATCTTTTTAAAAGCAGCAAAAAATTATATCAAAAGGCCTCCATTTGAAACTTTGATCGTTTCTAAATTCTAGTGCAACTTATCTTTTTCAGATGCACGTATGCGAACTTTTGATCTCCTTTTTTAACTCAAAGGTCTCAAGTTCAGCCACTTAGTCAAGTCGATCGCTCGCCGGACACCTTTCCGGCGTCATGAAAAAATGGGGATTGGTAGAAAGTATTGGAGCTTACCTTAGGTTTAGGGTTGCCTGTGCCCGTTTTGCGTTGGCCGGAGTTTTGCTTCGCTCTATAAGAGGGGCTGACGGCACAGGCAGTGTTTCTTCTCTCTTGGCCGAGTTCACGGGACGACCACCCGGACATGTGCACCGTTGAGGAGCTAGAAGACGAACTGCTTACGTCCATATCAACACTTAACTGCTTGGAAATCAAAGACTTCTAATTAGTTGATCAACAGAAAGAACAAACAGAAATTAAAATAATGTAAATGGTAAAGGTTACTTGATAGTCAATTGAGATATGCAGTTTTAAAGGTTGAGATCTTGCGACTCGAGGCATAGTATAGCTAGTTGGGCTAGAAAAATATGAAAAAAACACCTGGTTTTATTGTTGTCTGTGTCTTAAGGTGGTGGAACATGATACCTAAGTTGAAGGACATTTCACTGTTATTGCTTACACCAATGAGGCCCAAGATCTCGAAGGTAAGGAAGCTTATTTTTTTTGGTGTTTTGTGGGGGAGCAGGCAGTGGCCTTGCCAGGAAGACCATGAGCAGTGAAGGCCCAAGCCTTCAAAGAAATGCCTAGCCTCACTCTATTGGTTTGTTTGCCGCTTCGGAGTGTGGCTGGTGTGGGCAGTTGCCTACACTAAATTCTCAATTTTATTTCATTTTTATATTAAGATAGTTTAATATTTACTTTATTATACATGTAAGTGCCCCTTCATGTATGAATACCTTGATCTCCAAAAAAAAAAATCTCACTCCGCCAATGGGGGCTGGGGGTGGGGTGCTGTGGGCTTCTTTTTCGAATAGTAGGTTGTTAACCTCTTGCTTTCTTGGTTCTTACTGTTTGAACTTATGTCTAATGCCTATGGATACAAATGGGTAGGACTCAGGAAAGCTTCGTACATTGTAGATACTGATCGGATTCTGGGAAGCTAAACACAGGGCTTAGGTTGTTAACCTCTTGTTCACCCCCGAAACGCTAAGCTCTAACTGAGTTGCCCTATTTTAATTTGGATGTCTAATGCCTATGAACACAAATGGGTGGGACTTCAGGAAGCTAAATACATTGTAGATCTGGTTATAATCTTATCCGACCCATTTGCGGCCCTACTAACAGCAGCTTTAATATAAAAAGATTCATTGTGATTGACACCACTACAATTCAAAACGTTCGGATCAAACTAAATACATAGCAAAACAGTTTCATGTAAGTTCTAATAGAATCTAGAACAAGAAAGTCTTAGACCTACGAGAAACCACAATTTAAAATGTTCATTGTCAGATTCAAAGCAGCTAAATACATAAAAAAAAGCAGTTCATATCAAATCTGTTACTCATTAGTAGAACAAGAAAACTCAAATCCAAAATGGAAACCTTTGATTCCACCTCATCCTAATTAATTTCTCAGAATCCATTTCCTTCTGAAAAATGAAAGTTAAGATCAATCCGGGTGGGAAATGCAGTTCCCATGCATGGAAACCTCTTTCCCAGGGGAAGAGATCGGATGTCTTTCATCAAGAAGCCATACAGTCCAAATTTGGTTGCATGTATAACTTTTAGTTTCATGTAAAGATGAATGATCTTTCACTGTACCAAGAATAATCAATCGCCGTGTCTTACCAGGACAACACGAAGACTGCAGATCAGATGCCACAGGAGACACTTTTCTGCATTGCCAACTTCCCAAATAATCCTGGTTTTTTTTAGATAAACTGTTCTCTTTCCTAACAGTAAATGAAGAATCTAAGCAGGAAAAATAACTGCGTTGCGTTTCACCTGGAGCAGACGGTTCTCCAGCGAGGCGATGCGGTCCAACAGAGAGCCCTTCTGCTGCACCTCCTGAACCGCGGAAGACAGAGTCCTTTGGTGGTGCGCTCGAGAGCTCTGCGTCGAGCTCTCCCGCTCGCCTCTCGAGCCTCGCTGCTGCGTCTGCCTCTGCTTCTGCTTCTCTTCCAAACGTCTCATCTGAGCCAACGCAAGATTCATTTGATCAGAAGGCGGAAGGAGTATCCAAGAAAAACGAACAAATGGGATATTGTTATTTTCGGATTTTCCTTTCTTACCAGATAATCGAGTCGTTCCAATCTTGGAATAATTGGAGTGAATGTCTTGAACCTCTCATCTTCCTCCCTCCTTTCACGTTTCTCGCCGTCGTTTGCCATTTTTGGTGGGGCGAATCGAGATGGGTAGGTTATTTGTGGGGTGAAACGGCCAGTCCCCTACTTTTCCCGATATTCGCCGGCGGTGGGAGGTGTGATTTCCAGGAATATCTCATTTATCTGGATCAGCGGGCTTGTCAGGAGACTACTCCAGAGATTACAGCGTGAAAACTTCACAATCTTTTGAACCACACTGATCAAAAGATTCACGAGTATAAAAAGTTTCGAGAAACGAGGCGCCATGCACAGTTTTTCTTTCGTAAAAACTGTTTTACGACGAGCGTTAAAAATTTTGAAAATTACTAAAAGTTCGTGTTAGCTGTTAACACCTTGTGCCGATGCACGTCGGCATCTGCCATCACGGATTCTTCATCTTTTTCTGGACCTCAGTTTGATGAAGCATAGATATGCTTCTTGCCAAACACTGAACATTTAGGCCAAAATATGTACGGATGGGTGTGCCTTCACGGGAACTCAAAATAGTTCAATCGTTTGAAAGAGATCTAGAAAAAGTAAATAATAAATATGAAGTTTCAAAATAATAATATATGGAGCAGAAGCTAAGTGGATGACGTTAAGCATATATTTGCTCATCTAAGTAACCATGCCACTAATTACCAACTAGCCGATGAATGGAAAAAAAAGAAGAGTTTATAAGGACATTCCCCTGCTTGAAATCTCTAATATATATAAGTGAATCTTGAAAAAGACAACTATAAGTTTAAGATTTTCTTTTAAAAAAATATCATGTTAGTAGAGATTGGTGCTCTTAAAAATTCAATGTAGTGCATCAAAATGGAGAAAAATTTTAAGGGTGCTTAATGTAATGGACTAAGAGTTGTGCTAAATGAGCCTAATAATGTAAATGGTAACGACTCAGCCCAATCCCACAATAAGTTTGGGCCCTTGGTTTGGTTGATCACAATTCGCTCTCTAACAGCTTCGGCTGAAATGGAAAAAGATAGAAACTAAAACAACAAATCACTTAACAATTCTTTTATAAGTCCCCCAAGATTCTTAGATACGAAACTAAACTTTTTAATAGGTAGTACTACAATTCACATCCCTTAAGGTATATGTGTTTGTGTATGTGAACCCTAAGTTTGAGTATTAAACCAGCTCTAATATACTATAATAACATAACATACTCTGACATCGAGCTCAAGTCCCTTATTCGACGGATCTCAAACCACCCGTTAACAGCTTCAGTTCTAACCCCAAAAGCTAGGAACATGACAATAAATTGCTTAACAACCCCTTTTATAAGTTCCTCAAGATTTCTTATCATCTTAGATATACAATTAAACTTTGTATTAATGATAATTACCAATGTAAAAGGAAAAGTTTTGTTAATTACTACTAATCCTAACTTTTTTAAGGTTAATATAATACTTGGAAGCATGTAATATTTGACCAATGGTATGTTAATGCCAAGAACATCTTCGAGATATGTTCTTTATTAGATTACATATTTCACATATACGTATACCATTTCATATGTTCAAATGTTTCAAAATTTGAAAGACCAACAAAGTTTCTCCCACTGGATTTTCCTGGCAATATTGGAGGACATAAATTGTTGGCAAGAGAGAAGAGAATATCTATCGAGAGCTACAATTTTTGTAGATGGTTGAGATTTTCTTTCCCGAGGACGAGATTCTTCAGCCAAACGTCACGTGCAACGGAGCCGTGTCACATGCGACCCGCGGTGGGTGCACTCCTGTAGCCCGTGCCGATGCACGGGATGCTCGCCTTCAACACTCAAGAGGTAATGCCCCAAACGGACATGGTCTTTCTGGATCTGATCTCGTCCACAATTTGAATCCGAGAAGAATCCCTTGTTTGAATCTACGAGCACTTTCTTGATGCTAAACAAACTTTCTTTTTATATTTACACCATTTTTTCAGAATATATATATATTTTTTTTACATTGCTTATAAATATTTGATTATTTATAGATATTGGCATCCCTTTAAATATGAAAATTTTGGATTAGTGCTCTTTCAGCTAAAATTTTTGGCTCCACCACTGCATGAAAACACGTGATCAAGTCAATCGGAGCCACAGGCACTGAAGAAAGTAAACTGGATATATGGATCGACAACCACTTGAATCCGATTCCTTATTATCAGTATTAAATTTTAATCTTGGAAGCAAGATCCTGATCGTCTTGAGGATTTAGATATTGATTTTCCAAAACCGATTTTCTTCAGATTCAGGTCAGCATTAAGAATCGGATCTATCCAAATCAAAATTCAGAGAAAATGAACCTTTTAGTTTGATATCGGTCCTAAGATCTACCTGTCTAAGTATCCCTTTTTTTGGGCAAAATGCATGCCTTTTCCTTTAATTGTTTTACTAAAACTTTCCCAAAGTAATGCTCATGTTTTGATGGATTAATAAGAACGCACTTTTATAGGTTTCAATTTTTTAATTAACATTCTAAATTACTTAGAAAACCCGGCAGTAAAATTAAATGAATTCAAACTCTTAAAAGTTCACATTTCATGTGAAAAAGCTAGGCCCAATGCCTCTAAGTTGCAAGTACAAGTGGTTCGCATCATTTGCCTTACAAAGCGGCATAACATAGTTGGTCAGGTTGGCAGTTCAATGAAAGCCCGGTTATCAACTTTCCATCAGACTTGGATTCAATTTTAAACAAATAACCAATCCGAATCAGATTCCGATTCAGTTTTAAGTATCCTATGTCTAATATCCATACATTTTTAAAACTTGGTTCTTACTATTTGCATTTGGTTGCGTTTAAAAGTCGAACTAAGATTCAGGTTCAGTTTTGAGTTTAACAGTCAGATTCGGATTGATCAGATTGTGAATTTAAGATTTTGATTATGATAGTCCGAATTTGAATATGTGAACATCTAATATAAATTGGATATAATAAGGGAGAATCCATCCATTGACGTTTCTAAAAGAAAAAATAAGTAACTTTTTAGCGGGAAGTGAGAAAATTGAAGAACTGATGTTTATTAGCAGAGCAAGAACAGAGCAGGAACAACTACTTATTGAAGACAATACGAAGAGAGAATAATCCAGAACGCTCTACCGGCAAGGCTTCTTTCTTGCCAAAAAATAAGGGAAGCAGAGCGCCGCCCCTCATCCCAGGCTGGACCTTGTCAACTCATAAGCAAGAAAGCAAGCAGCATTCGCCGGAATGCTTCTCACCATGGCCGGTCCGAACCCTCTGTACAGGCCCTTCACACCTTCAGACCTCAGGATCTTCTTGAAGGCATCGATGGAGCCAGAGTACTTAGGATTCTTGTAGTCATCAACCTGAATCACGCTTTTGACAACATCTGTGGGATAAACTGCCAGCCAGAAGGAAGCGCCGCCCAGACCGCCGGCGAGCATCAGCGACCCCTGCCCGAGCTTGGACGTGTCCTTCCCGCCGGCGAGAGATTGCTTGAGCAGTTCGTACGTCCCGAACAGAACGGCGTTGCCGGGGACCTCCCGCGCCAAGGTCGGGACGAGCCCTTTGAACAGACCCACCATGCCGCCTTCGGATCTCAAGACGTGCCGGGCGACGTCCATTGGGCCGCCATACTTGACGGCAGCCGAAGCCAGGGCACTCTGCGCCTGCAACCTGAATTTACAGATTGGGAATCAAAAAAATCCTGCGATACTCTATCGAGATTCTCGAACATAGGCACAGAAACATGAAGCTTGGGGAAGATGGTAGCAGATACTTGCCTGCATTTGATCAATTCTGTTGGGCATGCTAGAAATGAGACTGCAACTCCAGCACCCAGACCGCAGATCGTTTGCTGCCCGACGGTCAATGGGGCGCCAGGCTCAGACCGGAGAAGGGACTCCATCTGACCCCTGACTGAGAAGAGAACTGCATTGAATGCGGCTACAGTAGCAAGGGGAACTCCCATGCCCTTGTACAGGCCTCTAGGCCCCTCTGCAGACAGAGTCTTCTTGACGGCATCTATGGCACCGGCGTACGTGGGAGGTTGGCCTGGAAGAGCTGCCGGCTGGCTCTGGAGCTTCACCTTCACAGTGTCAAATGGGTGACCGACAATCAGCTGTGCAGCCCCTCCGATGGTCCCAGCAGTCAAGTCCTTGGCAACGTCCGCCATGGATGAATAAATCGTTAACACGCACTATCTGATACTCTGATGTGGGATCTGCAAGGACAGAAGCGTTTAACAAGAACAAGAGCTTATTATTCTTGAATCCTGAAGTTTATGACTGATCAAAAAACAAGCACCTCTCTAACTCTAAGGTTAAATCTGAATTGCATGAGGAAAACACTGATGAATCCATCATTATCAGATAGTCAAATGAACTACTACTACTAGAAATTTATGAGGATGCAACAACTGCCAAAAGTGCTTCTGAGTCTTGGCGAATATTTAAAGGGAGAAAAGGCCTGCTTCTGCAACAACTCCATTCAAACTGACCTGTGGGAGTGTCTGGCAGTTTCAGCTCCCCGTCAGTTTTTAACCAAAAAGTATAAATTGTGAAATCCTTCTGGAGTCCTTCGGCTCACTTGAGATGTTACAGTTAATGAGTTAAGTTCAAAGGAAAAACTAATTTAGATCATGACTGTTGGTTTTTTTGTGCTTAGCTGCAACCTTTATTGGGCTTTTATTGTTTTCATATATATATATATATATATATATATATATATATATATATATATATACACCGAAAGGCAAAAAAAATCCTTAAAAGGTTTCATGGTGCATACGCACTCACTCACGTCAGTCCACGTGCAGTGCATTTGGTATGCAACAGAGAAGACAATACTATGAACCATGCCAACCCACGGTAGATGAAGTGAACACTTTGCAGTGTCAATTGGGTTTTGTTTGTTTCTTTCTTTAATTTCACTTTTGTGAGGTCTAAACCTTGTTCCTTTTTCTCGGCACTCAAGGTTGCTTCAGAACTTACTTAGGTGGAAAAACTAAAACGAAGCACCCGTCAACAAGTGTCATAAATTTATCTTTGAAATAAAATATACTAACTGTTTTTCTACTGTAAATACTTGGAAAAAAGAAACGCAAGGATAGTTGAGTATTTTCAGAACATAGGCTCATTTTTACTAAATAACATGACTATATGGTGAAGGTAACCATGGTATAATGTCGAACCTGGTTATATGTGCTATACTGTTACAAGAATTTTCGTGTGCCAGTATAGTTAATGATTAAAATACACTTAGTTTACATTGAAAAAAAAAAATTGTAAAGATAAAAATAAGGCCCGATGAGATTAATAGTAAAGCTGGTTGAGCTTTTCTCTTACATGGATCCTATGGGCACAACCATTTGCACAAGTCTAAGCAGCTCCAGAAGTTCGCGTGGATTCACTAGTTAGAGAGCTGCACACTCGTGAGCTTCTTTGCCTTAGAAATACAAAAAGGTAATAAGAAAACAGCGAACTCATCGATCAGAGTGACTGAACTTCTTTTGAAACCTCCAGGTTCTGGTGAGGCGTGCGCCCTCACGTCCTTACTGGCCAGTGGCGTCTTGGATCAATGGCGATTCTTGGATCACCGGCCACAAACCGGCTGTGGCCGGAGTCCCGACGCGGCTCTCACAAGCTGCACGAAACTCGCAACCAATAATGCAACCCCGATCGAATCGAGTACCAAGTACGTTTCATCTCCGTTTAGTAGATCTTTTCTTCTCTCTTGGAAGAAGAAAGGCGATATTAGCTCAATGATTTTCACAGACTCGAAGACTACTCGGAAAAACAAAAAGCTTGTTTATCTTACTGTACTGAAATGATCTTCCTCAGTTAGCAGAATGTCGAACGGATCTTTGTGAACAGAAATGACCGATCTGCTCGGCCACTTCTGAGGAAGTTTCCGTCACATAGACAAATCATGATTCGGACGAACTTGGGAGCAAAGGGGAGAAGCAATTCCCCGTCCTGCTCTCCGCTGCCCTTTTGTTCTCACGGTGAAACCCGCCATTCCTCCATCTATCTGCGCTCAACATTCACCGCTCGTCCTCTTGCGACGTGGATCAATCTTACCAGGAAGGAGAATGGTAGATGAGCGCCATCCCCAGAACGAAATGATCCTTTTTTTTTTCAAAGAAGATGCATAGATAACAGTAATGCCTCGTGTGAAAAGAAAGAAGGAAGGAGTTGCTGTGCTCACCTTGGGAACTTGGAGTACAGGAGATTTGATCAATTCTCAGTCCCTCTTCCTGCCCTTGTCCTCAATATTCACGATATCAACACCAAGAAGAAGGTGTAGTTTTCCCCTTGCCCAGACCATAGATTTGAGAGAGCGTGGCCGTAGTATGTGGAAGCTCGTATCATTATATATTGGTGCTCTGCACTACTTCTGAAACGAATGTGACTAATAATGTGAGGCCTCTGTTCAGTGGAGCAGGAATGGGCAGAGCCAAATTTCTTTATTTAACTATAGTAATCTTTTCATTTCGAATCCTACTTTTTGCACTTAATTGGAAGAGTAGCCTTCACGTTGATGATTTTGTCAAGTTAGATCATGCCATGTCAAGATACATAAAAAATTTACAGTTTTTGTTTTTTTTTTTGTTTTTAACTTTCAGGATGTCCGAAACTTTTTTGCCTGTGTCCAAGGATGAACACCATTGGTTATGTTCTTTTTTTTTTGTTAACTTAAAAATCAATTTTCACTTCATTTTTTTGTTAACATGAATTTGGTATATTCTCATTAAAACTTATATTATAAGAAGCAAAGTAAAGGCGCTTTGAGTATTATAAAGTATTATAGCATTTCAACATCATAAGTAAGATGCCGTAATAAATGACATATGGTCCGATATGTTTCATCCTTTTGTGGGAGTTTATTAAATTTGGAAAACAAAATGTGACATTTCAATCAATTATGAAAAGTAATTCTCAACATTTTCCTTAAATATAAGTCTGGTACTTAGGTAATTTGAGGCCTTAACTCGCCTCATGTTAGTTCTAGAAAATATAGTTTGTGCCAGAAAGTGTCGCTTGTGTGAGAAAAATGAAAAAAGGAAGGAGCCGTCTTTGGAATTAAACAAAAGACGGGCCCCTGGGTAGAAATTTTCACCAACTTTACCAGCAGCCCCACCCCAAAGGTGCTTCTGTCGCACCAATAGCAATTCAAATTGAAGTCATCCATCATTCCAATGGGGACAAAGGATATATTATAATTGACTTTTAACATTTTCGTGTTTTTTTTTTTTCATTTTACAACACTTTATTTACAGTTTTCTCTTTTGTTTATACAAAATTGATGAGTGCTGATCTGCTTAAATTTATCGTTCAATAGTTTCTTATTTTTCTCTTCATGTGTCAGTGTTCATTCGCGCCCGCAGAATACTTGAAATGGACTCCTCACTTTTCATTATTCTTGTCTCTGCATGTGCCTGAGATTCTTCTTTGGGAACTTGTATGCACATTGAAACGTGTGCAACGTCTAAGTTCTCATCGTCCAACCCTTCACATGTCTCGCATAGACTATCTCAACTCTCAAGCTGTCTTCTCCATTTCCTTTATGTTAGACTGTATTTGTGACAAGTTCTGTGGAGATTTCTGTTCTTTGGCCCGAGTGGAGCCCTCAGAATTCTTGTTATAAGCTAATTCACTGTTGTTTTTTGATTTGTCACTAGACAAATAGTCTTTTGAATCACCAGCATAAAAGAGAGCGGAGCCTTCAGAATTCTTGTTATAAGTTAGCTTACTGCTGTTTTTTGATTCATCATTAGACAGATGGTCTTTTGAATCACCAGCATAAAAGAGAGTGGAGCCTTCAGAATTCTTGTTATAAGTTAACTTACTGCTGTTTTTTGATTCGTCATTAGACAGATCGTCTTTTGAATGACCAGCACAAAAAGAGAGCGGAGCCTTCAGAATTCAAGTTATAAGTTAACTTACTGCTGTTTTCTGATTCATCATTAGACAGATGGTCTTTTGAATCACCAGCATAAAAGAGAGTAGAGCCTTCAGAATTCTTGTTATAAGTTAACTTACTGTTGTTTTTTTATTCGTCACTAAACAGATCGTCTTTTGAATCAGCGGAGCCTTCAGAATTCTTGTTATAAGTTAACTTATTGCTGTTTTTTGATTCATCATTAGACAGATGGTCGTTTGAATCACCAGCATAAAAGAGAGCCAGAATTCTTGTTATAAGTTAACTTACTATTGTTTTTTGATTCGTCACTAGACAGCTCGTCTTTTGAACCACCAGCATAAAAGAGAGCGGAGCCTTCAGAATTCTTGTTGTAAGTTAACTTACTGTGTTTTTTGATTCATCATTAGACAGATTGTCATTCGAATCGCCAGCATAAAAGAGAGTAGAGCCATCATAATTCTTGTTATAAGTTAACTTACTGCTGTTTTTTGATTCGTCATTAGACAGATCGTCTTTTGAATGACCAGCACAAAAAGAGAGCGGAGCCTTCAGAATTCAAGTTATAAGTTAACTTACTGTTGTTTTCTGATTCATCATTAGACAGATGGTCTTTTGAATCACCAGCATAAAAGAGAGTAGAGCCTTCAGAATTCTTGTTATAAGTTAACTTACTGTTGTTTTTTCATTCGTCACTAAACAGATCGTCTTTTGAATCAGCGGAGCCTTCAGAATTTTTGTTATAAGTTAACTTATTGCTGTTTTTTGATTCATCATTAGANACTTACTATTGTTTTTTGATTCGTCACTAGACAGCTCGTCTTTTGAACCACCAGCATAAAAGAGAGCGGAGCCTTCAGAATTCTTGTTGTAAGTTAACTTACTGTGTTTTTTGATTCATCATTAGACAGATTGTCATTCGAATCGCCAGCATAAAAGAGAGTAGAGCCTTCATAATTCTTGTTATAAGTTAACTTACTGCTGTTTTTTGATTCGTCATTAGACAGATCGTCTTTTGAATGACCAGCACAAAAAGAGAGCGGAGCCTTCAGAATTCAAGTTATAAGTTAACTTACTGCTGTTTTCTGATTCATCATTAGACAGATGGTCTTTTGAATCACCAGCATAAAAGAGAGCGGAGCCTTCAGAATTCTTGTTATAAGTTAACTTACTGCTGTTCTTTGTTTCATCATTAGACAGATCGTCTTTTGAATCACCAGCATAAAAGGGAGCGGAGCATTCAGAATTCTTGTTATAAGTTAACTTACTGCTGTTCTTTGCTTCATCATTAGACAGATTGTCATTCGAATCACCAACACAAGAATGAGTAGAGCCTTCGAATTCTTGTTATAAGTTAATTTACTGTTGTTTTTTGATTCGTCATTAGACCGTCGTCTTTTGAATCACCTGTGATCGACTTGGGGGTTTTGAGGTTTTCCATTTCTACATGGATTTCCGGTTCTCGTTCCTCTTGGCCTTCTGATCTTCTATGTGAGGCCAAAGTACACATATTTGTTGCTCCTTTTTTAATGAAGATGGCATGAAGCTAATGATGAGGACGATAATACCATTGTTGAAAAGGACGCTTCTATGTAAGCAGGGTGGCCGTAAGCCCACCCAGATTTTGACAAATAGCATTTTGCTGGCTTTTTTTTATTTTGGTTTGGCATCTATCAAAATTTAGGAAACTGTATCAGCCCCTGTGAAAATTTATTTTAGCCCCTAGAAAAAAAATTCTTGGCTCCACCACTAAGTTTGGTGTACCAGATCCATTTGCATGTGTATATCTAGTTTGTTGTCTTGTTGCCTCTTCCGAGACATCCGATAAAATTGTATATATAGGTTGTTGGTCTTGGATTATATTAATTAGCGACATGACAGTATAATGAAAAAAGGGCATCGGAACCAACAAGTTATCGATTGTATAATAATTTTTAAGATGAAATTAAATTATAATATAGTTCAAAATAATCCATTTTGCTTTTTTCTTCAAATCAAAAGGGGTCAAGTGCCATATATATATATATATGTCAGACTACTTAGGTCAGGGACAGAAACCCAACCTTTTAATTTCTTATGAAAAATGATATAAAAAAATGTGAACATTTTACTATGTATGTAAATACTAATTCAACATAAAATTTGGTGTCATATTAGCTGGTCTTGTTTCGATTACTATAAGAACATTCTAATTTGTGAAAAAAAATTAATCACAATTTTTTAATGGTTTGGTTTTGTTCCTGACCTAATGGCCTGAGATCTATGCCAGATGGACCATAAACAATCTTAGGCCTCGAACTTTTTTGAATTGACAGTTAAGAGATAAACAATGTTACAAATGTGATGGCCAATTTTTATCATCTATCTCATTATTTTTATCACAACCATCAATCTATAAAAGTATTAATTTAGGAAGTGTCAAGTAATAATAATAATAAATAAATATATACATATATATAAATAAATAAATAAATAAATAAATAAGATCGGGCATGCCCATCAAATGAGGTATTTAAGCTAATGTTGAACATTGTTTTGGTGAAAGAGGACAACTTGTGGAGTTCCACGGTTTCTTCTACCAAGGTTTAAAAAAATGCTTTTATTTGGATTTTTGATAATTTTTCGCATGCAAAAAGAATCCGGGTGAAAGCAATCTTTTGATTTGGGAGATACTTTGTCACATAAAACCTTGAGACTAGTACTTTCACTCCCACAGTTTATAAGTAATACCCACCAGAATCAAACCAACAATGAGTAACTATACCAGACGGCCAGCCAGAGATGGCTGGTGTAGACAGTTGCCTACACCAACCTCCAACCTCACAAAATTAGTTTAATATTTTGATATATTTGATTGTTATACGTGTAACTTTTGTTCTTGTCTCATAATGAAAACCCGAAGAATGTTGCGTACGAACATGTATTAGGTCGCGTTGTAAAAATAAATTAAGTAAAAACAATTTAAAAATTTATAAGATATATTTCTTTTATCCTGTCGGCGGATTTGGGCGATAAAAAAGCCATGGTTGTCCGATATATATTTTGAGGCCTTTATCTATTTTGTTTTTACCATTACTTTATATCGGATAGAAGCCAACTTATGCTGATGCGAATGGGACCGCTATGGCATATCAGTTGAGGTACACGAAGCATGGCTTGAAGCACAGACCCGTCCCACCTGTCCCGGGGAGCTCGCTCGTGTCAAGGACAAGTGCGTTCCACCCGAGTTCTTTCGGACTGTACTGCCGAAGTCAGCAAAGATCGGCGATTTTGTCCTTTTTTTTTTTTTTTTTGGTCGTCACCCTCCATTTCCTGGTTTTCCAATGTCGATCCTTCTAGAAGGACTCGCTCTGGTCTTAAACGGCTGGCACAACCAATGTTCCGCCCGACTCTTTTAAAAGACGAAACTGTCCTTACTTTTTTGCTTTATACTTAATCAGTCCTAGCAACCTCATTTAGCGAATGGAACAATTTCTAAATATTTCACCAATTTATTTTAAAAAATATGGTATGAATATTCATAACTTTTTTAGTTATTACATGAATTTACTTTAATCTTTGAGTCATATTTATGAAACAATTACATATTATTTTGTTTATCAACGAACCTAACACTAAAAGGAAGCATTTAGCATTGAGAATATTAACATAGTGTTTTTATTTATCTGTCAGAGAAACTTCATGAAACACTACCTTGTCCAATAAATGCATGCCAACTGTTTTTTTATTGCGAACCATATATTGAGTTTAATTTCAGTATCTACTACCTATAATTGTATCCAATGCAGCTTATGTTTGCGGCGCTGGCTATCCAAATCCAAAGATGATCAGACAGAAGATTCGTATCCAAATTCATTGGACCCGGATCCTCGCCCCGTTTGCCTGGTGGATCGAAGACATGCTCGCGATTTGGATCAAGGTTAGAACCTAATTTGGTAATTTTCGCTTAAAATGAATGGTGAAGCGAAGGGTAAATCGGTCCTTTTGGCTCTTCACCCTGACGTGACTACAAATTAGCGGACGTCTCTTCCCCTTCAACTTTCCCACCATTTTTTCCTTCGTTCAACTAATATATAATCTTTCTTCCTTCTTCTTTTTCTTCTCCGTTGATCAACGTTTCAGAAAGCAATTCTTTCTTCTCTCTAGTTCTTCAGCTCTTTCTGCGAAGGGAAGAAAAATGGAGAAGCCCGTGGAAGGGGAGGCGGTGAGCGAGAGCAGGGAAGGATGCGAGACGACGGTGATCCGGTCGCCGGTGCACTCGACTTTCCATACGATGACGGCGGTGGTGCTGTGGCTGGGAACCATCCACCTCAACCTCGTCGTCCTCGGGCTCGCCTTCCTCTTCTCCTCCTCCTCTACCATGATTGTCTTGTATGTAATAGGCATAGTTTTCTTCTTCTTTCTCCTTTGGTGGTTCAAACGTCCAGGTTTCTGATAGTCATCTGCTTTGTCCTTTTTCACTTTTCAGGTTGATTGGTTTAATGGTGCTGCTGGCGGTCGGTCCGGTGGACGAAGAAAGCAGACTCGGGAAGGCCATTGTGAGGTACGCAACTGCTTCTTTTCTTAGTTAGTTTCGTTCTTCATTTTATGAATCAGGTAATCAATGCCTTCGGTTCTATACTTTGATCGGTTGGGTCGTCTGCATGTTTCTGCCTGTAATCCTCTTCCTCTCTTTCCTTCCTTTCTCCTGCTTCTTCTGTTTCCTTTTCTTTTATTCAAATCAGATGTTGTTGACTATTTTTGATCCTTTCAATTTCTGCTTCTCGGCTTACCAAGATTGACCACCTCTTTTTTCTCTCTGGCTTTCCTTTGGAGGAGTCGTTTTCGATTTATTTAGAGAAGAATGAGAATGTAACGATTTCTTCGGATTGGCCCCACGTCTCCTTTTTACGTGCCTGGAATTGTTCCCTGATGCCAGTCAATCGGTCCTCTCTCCCTTTGATATATATATATATATGCGATGTGACTCCGAAAGCGAATGTTTACAGGAATTTGTTAGCAGTTGGGCCGGCGTTAAGCATTGCGGAGCCCACAGTATTGATGTCTTACCTCATATATGGCGGAGCGGCTGGCCGCCCATTTCGTTCTATCTCAGTGGGCGGCGCCGCCCGTTAGTCCAGCTGCAAACCAGGCGTACTTGACCCATCCTCATGAATGGTGACAGATGCCCTTCTAGATTTTTCATGGCACAAAGGCACAACCTACCGAGAGGAAGCGAGCTCGTACCCCGGAGCTCATGTGAGATAATCAAGGATTATAATTCATAGTATATATATATATATATATATATATATATATATATATATATATATATATATATATATATATATATATATATATATATATATATATATATATAGCTACCAGACCCTTGTTCTAGGCTTTGATTAGAATCATTTACATTATCGATTCAAAGCAGATTAGATGGTAGTTACAAGGTAGAATGGTTGGACCTATTTAGATATATATGAAGACGCACATACACACACATATACAGATTCACAACAATTAGTTTGGTACATTTAACCATAAACCGTGGATGAAGGTAGAATTGTTGGTTTAGATGGGCCATGACATTTATATGGTATGATTTATTTTATGCACCTATGTCACAATGGTACGCCTAATTGGTGGTGTACCACGTACCGGTATGCCGGTACTGATATGGTGGTACGGCTCATTATGTTTGGATTTGGATCTGGATTAGAACCAGATTCAAACTACATTATAACTAAAAAAAAGAAAAAAAATGACTTATCCTTTACCTTTTTTTTTTTTACTTTAACACAAGAAGTCTCATTAACAAGATGAAACATTGATAATTTATTCATTATGAGCTTCTTTTTGTTGGCATTTTTGTTACAACTTGTAGTTTTATTATATATCATAATTATTTTTTTGCATTAATTATATATAATAGTCGCCGTACTCATACCCATACCCGTACCCGTATCATTGTGACATGTCTGACTTGATTGAAGGAAGAAACAAGTAAAAATTTTGGAATGGGTGCGAACTCAATTAAGCGAATCTCTCTGCCAAAGTCGTGTATCGAAAGATGTCGAACGGTTTAAGGTCGTTGTGCTCATTGTGAAATTCTTTTGGTGCTTAATGTTCTTTGAACAAGTCTCGGTAACTTTAGATAACAAAAAAGTCAGAATGTAAGTAAAGAATTTGAAGCTCTAGTCCGCATCTTGTCAGTAGAATTTTAATTTGGAGAAGAGAATTTGAATACTGTTCTTTTGTATCATAAAGTTTGAATTCATTAAAGTTCCTCCCTCTCCTTTTCTAGGTATATATGCGAACATGGCTTGGGGTACTTCCCTGTGACTGTTCACATTGAGGACATCAAGGCCTTTCATTCAAACCAAGCATATGGTATCCACTTTTTCTTTTGTTCTCTCTCCTTTTGCTTTGAGGCTCATCTACTGTTATTCCTACTAAAATTCGTCTGCATATTAATTTTGAAGAAACCTGTGTACTGGAACATAAAAACAAATAAGATTATGCAAATCTGATGCGGGTGTTCATCAAAGCACAGAAAGGTGTGAGTTATCTGTTCTCCATGAGTCCTTCTCAATCCTGAAAACGGAAACCGGTTGGAATATTTTGGAACTAGAAAAATGAAACAGAAACTAGATTTACCAGATAAATGCATTCTGTAGGACTTCCGACTTGCCGAAAAGCTGTCCTTTCTCATGCATTTACTAAAAATTGACAAGGGTAGGTGTCTTATTAGTTCCTTGAGAACACTGAATTACGAGTTCTTCCTAATGACCTTGTCCAGAAGATTAAAGACATCCTTTGAAGTTCATAAACAAAACTGAGTTATAAATACAGTTGTAGCCATTGCTGGGGAACAGAACTAAGATTGTAAACAGGACAAGTAGTTAAATTCCACAAAATCATGTTACTGTTCTCAAGTATAGTGGGAATACACATATAATTAAGTTGGTGATATGCATTTTCTTCCTTTTATTTTTTGCAGTTCTCGCTGTTGAGCCACATTCAGTTTTCCCAATTAGCTGCCTCCCTCTCTTGAACATCACAGGGACCATGCCTTGGTCAAAGACAAAGGCCCTTGCAAGTAACGCGGTAAGCGCTCCTGCCCAGAATATTTTAACCTGTAAAGCATTCATCTCTAATTTCTGCTTTCTTATTGCAAGTTCGCAACATTGATCTTGTCATTTTACTTTATGATGTGTGTGTCTGTGTGTCTCTCTCTCTAATTTCATTTTACACTTTTTGCATGCTGTTTATCAGTTCGGTTGATAGTTTACAGCATATTATATGTAAATTTGCTCTTTAAAGAGGTGAGTGGCTATTGAAGACTTTGAGTGCATAAAATAAGTTTTGCCACGTTCGAAACCACAATCAGTTGGTCAAACAAGTTATAATCACTTGACATAATTTTCATATTTACTTAAAATTTTATGGAATGTAAATACAAGCACTTGTGGTGCATTAATCTTTTAACAGTTCGTTAAAATGATCACGTCGCTCACAATTACACAAATGTAAATCAATTTTCAAGTAATTTAGACGGTTGTCAACTTCCCCAGTTGGCTTTTCTAATTGTTCTCATATATATATATATATATATATATATATATATATATATATATATATATATATATATATATATATAATGAATTTTGTTGCATCTCATTATGTTTTATTACTCTCAGGTATTCTATACTCCCTTTCTCCGGCAATTGGGAATATGGCAAGGTCTTATCCCCGTTACAAAGAATAATTTTGTTAAACACTTGGAAGCAGGGTACAGTTGCATCGTAATCCCAGGAGGCGTGCGAGAGATAATGTACATGAATCCTGCTCATGAGGTCGGTAGCTACTGCTCGCCCCTCTCTGTAGCAAGTTCTCCCATGCAGATATGCATCTAAAGTTTGATATATATCTGATTTTCTCAGGTTGCTTTTCTGAAGTCCAGACAGGGATTCGTAAGAGTTGCCATTGAGACGGGAAGACCTTTAGTTCCCGTCTTTTCTTTCGGTCAGGTCTGAAAAACAATCCAATTGAATCCTTTCAAAGACAGTGGTTCATCTTCCATTTCCTATCAACTTGACAAGGAGTTCTTGTTGTTTCTCTGAGTTGATTCTTCTTGTTGTTTCTCTGAGTTGATTCCGTGATCTATCCACAGACTAATGTGTACCGTTGGTGGAAGCCGGAAGGGAAGTTATATGTTCGCATTGCAAGGGCAATCAGATTCGCACCATTACTGTTTTGGGGAGCCTTTGGGTACTTACCTGTTTATCTTTGCTAGTTCATAGATAATACATACGCTGTGAACATTATGGTTCAGCTTTGCAAAAAGATGGACAAGTTTTTACCATGCTGAAGTTTTTGTTGTATGGAAGTAATTTTCGGTTCAACAGATTTGCACTTTTGGGTTGCTAAAAGAGGCCCGAAACATATTTATGCAGATCTCCAATTCCCTATCGTCGACCGATGCATGTTGTGGTGGGGAGACCGATTGAAGTGAAGCAGAACCTCACACCCTCCGCTGAAGAGGTCAGTTCTATTCCTGCTTAGTGTAGTCCCATTAGGCTAACTTCTAGAATTCTTGTAACCTTTGACGTGTTTTTTTTAATCTCTTTTACTTTATATATATATATATATATATATATATATATATATATATATATATATATATATATATATATATATATATATAGAGAGAGAGAGAGAGAGAGAGAGAGAGAGAGAGTCATATAAATGGTAGAATTCCTGAAAACTTTATATATATATATAGAAAGAGATATATATATATATAGAAAGAGAGAGAGAAAGAGAAGTTGCAAGAGAGTCAGAGTCGGTGCATCGCGGCCTTCTGTATTGATCATCATATTTTCGCATACACGTCTTCTGTCCGTATAGGTTGCGGAAGTGCATGCTCGCTTCATTACAGCTCTGGAGCAATTATTCCACAGGCATAAAGCAGCGGCCGGGCATGCGGATGCCGACCTGAAGATCGTCTGATTTTCACTTTTCTTGTACTTAAATGATGTAATGTGGAGATTGGTGGTGGCAAATGCCTTCAGATCTTAAATCTCTCTCTCCCCCTCTCTCTCTCTCTCTCTCTCACACACACACACACACACACATTTGTTTTATTTTAGTGAATAAAAGATGAGTGTCTCTGTTTTGTATAGCGCTTATATAATCACTAAAGAGTTCTGAATCAGAGTGAAAATTTTGAGACTTAGAATGAAAGTTTCCTGAACCTTCCACTGGAAAGTAGGCCGCTGAACTCTAGCATAAGCATATAACAAAATCGAATGTCAAACAACATAAACAGTGGCCCACAACTAAGTTAAAATGGATAACTTTATTTTTATAGCATAGCTAGTCAAACTGGTGAAGTCATGAAAGTCCACTCATATATTCATGGGTGGTGATCTTCTATATTGTGAATTGTGGATGTGCAACCCTCTAAACCCAAATCTCAAAGCATCTTTATACAAGGGCAGAGAAAATGAAGAGGAGCTTCAGCCTCTTCAAAGTATCCATCAAAGATTAATTCTTGGCATTGGTCCTTGATGTCCTTAACCGGTCTGACGTGGCCTCTTGATCAGAACATTGCATTCTTGAAATAGATCTTCAACACTTGTTTAAAAAACGTTATATATTGTCGTTTCAGAAAACATTATTTCTCTATGAATATGATTCCTTTACCAATGAATCGTTTAACGTAATGTTGCACCAGTAACAAATTATGGAAACATGCGGTTCCGAAAACACAAAGACTGTTCTTCTTTTCATCAAATGCACTCTAGCGAATTTACCCAAGGCATAGGAAGGACATCGATTTTCTCGGTACGAAAGAGCGAAGGCATTTTTATATGATTAAATTCAACAACAATATGGAGCCATCCGGACAAATTAATCACCCTTTAATGATTTTACGTTTGCCAGGTAGCGGACTTACTAGAGTGTCAAATTGATTTTAATGAATTTATCAAAATTTAAAATCAGGATGTTGCGTTAGAGCCACATTAAATTCCAAGAAAACCGAAAAGAATTCCAATCAAACTTGTTTGGATCCAAAGTCGAGACCATTTAGTTCCATCAAACCCCCAAAAGGCACAGAAATCAGGTTGGTTCGACAGACGTGATTCAAGTCAACATCCAAAACCGATGCTCTAGGCCATTTTTTACCGAAACCCAACCAAGTAAACTATGAAAGTAAACACTTCTTACCGGAATACCGTCACACGCTCTCCAGCATCTACACAGCTCAAAGGATCATGTCTAAGGAAAGATGCGGATAATTTCTTCGGCTGAATATTTTGACAAAGTAGCGTGTCATATTACTATATAATATTTAAGATAAAGTTGGTCAATCCTCCTTAAGCTAGATAGGTGAAAAGAGTCGCGCCAATCATCGACGCATATGACGACGTTAATCCACCTCAATCACATCCCACCAGAAACAAGGCACAAAATTAAACACAAAATATCAAATATTACATGACAGACAAGTTACAAAAGCAAAAATTCGAGTTAGAAGAAACTGAAAATTACATAAACCACAGCATTTACAAACGCACAGGAGATGCACGTGGAAAAGATATTCTGAAGTACGGTGGCCTGGGGAACGAATACTTCAAACTTGGAACCGGCTAGCCTTGAATCTGCCCTGTTCGCTCCAAGAGACACCTGACAGATACCTAGATCTGAACGTTAGCCTTGTTCCCCACAAGGATCAGGGACATTTCAAGCCCACGGCTGAAAGCTTGATTGAAGAGGACGCGGGACTGTATCGTTGAAACAAATGGGAACCATGACACAAATGCAATTGGAGCAAATATACACATCCCCATTGCGGCATCGTAGAATCTAGCAATCTCGCGAACCGAGTCCCACACACCGAGCCTTCTGACAAATCCCTTCCACGTAATTGCAAGCTGTTTGAAGTAAACCGTTAGTTGAAATTCACTTGAAAGATCAAATGGATCTCTCTCTCTCTCTCTCTCTCGCACGTGCAGCTCTTAAACAAGTAAGAACTATGCATGCATGCTGCACAATCTCAATGATGAACTAAATTACTGAAAATACAAATAATTGCTTACACATAAGAAGGCCCAGCCTGTAGGAACGAACGCTAGCAAGCTCGCAAACAAGTCAGTAATAGACAAGGAAGTGAAAACAACTGCAAGCACTATGCCTGTAATGAGTGCAATAAAAGTTGCGCCCTGAATTGTCCGCATTCCTAACTGGAAATATGCAGACTTTTTTGGGCTAATGGTGAAGACCTACAAACCCAGAATGCCAAAAACAAGTCAAAAATCAAACCTGAAGTTATGACTACTCGCTCAAATGAGACTGCTAACGGACAAACCTGGAATACTATGACAAAACCAAGAAGCGCAAGCCATGAGACTGCATAGACCTGCAAGAGACGAAATACAACGTCAATAGTGTGGAATTAGCCATAGAAAAGAAAACCCACGGATCGTGAAGGGTTCTTAACCCAGGAACAGCATCAAACACATGCACAAGAAGTTTCTGAAACAAATTGTGAGAATCGTCATTAATGATAATAGTTATGGAAAAAAGAGATGTCAAAACAAAATCAATAATGACGTAAGAATGATAATAGAGTAATAAACTAAAAATATAATACAATCACGTTCACAAATCGGATCGTTAAGCATACCTGACTTTACAATACTAGTACAAGGTAAGCCAGGCAAAGAAGAAATACATAGTATTCAATCAACAAGTCACTTTCAAGCACATATATAGGACAAGGAGCAAAAGCATATGCAAGGAAGTGTCAGCCTTCGTCGCCAAAACAGCATCCACCAGCAGTGAAGAAAAGAAACAGATGGAGTAAAGGTTGACATGTCGTACCCAGATTGATGTGTGTGATCCAGACGCTTGAAGATGATACACAACACCATACTGGAAGATGAAGAACCTCAAAGTCAAGATTGTTTCAACAATCCGTCCACTTAGTCTCTGTATGTGTGCCTGAAAAATACATGAAAAGAAAATGAAAAAAATTACATCCAGAACATCATTTAAGGTTCTAAAAAGTAACAAGAAAAGAACTAATCCGAAACAGTCATTTGACTCCTAGGCCTTAGCATGTGCAAAAGCAAAAAAACATTAGCAACCATTAGAAAAAGTTCAATTAGGCTTGAACAGTGTTCCCTCATAGGCATGCTTCAACTTTCATTCACAGCTTTTGCAAAAACATAAACAAATACTAAGACCAAAATGGTGACAGGCAAGCGATGCTATAATTTTACTCAAAAAGATGGAATCTCATTTCACAAGAAAGTGCTTCCAAGTGGGGATTTTTCCATTGTATCAGTGCACATGTGATATGTCAATGAGCCACGCTGCTCATGAGAAAATTTTGGTGAAAAAGTATCTAGACTTGGACATCATGAAGACAAACAGTAAATATTGTTGCTTCTGCTGTTGTACATGTTGCTGCTTACATGCTTATGCATAGGACACTTGGACACACAAAAATATATATATATATATGCATACACTTATGCACAGAAGATAACTGAACCTCACAGTATTACTACATCCTTTTATATACAAGATATTTCTCCTTAATATTCAGTGTAATATGGACATCAGCAGCTTCACATCCAATCCTTTGTGGAAAAAATTTCTAACTTAAAAAAGTTTTTTAAAGTAACCCTTGTATCGTTTTATATCCTGAAAAGGGCTAATAATTTCTCCTAACTCAGAGTTGATTTTCTGACAGGTCTCGTGCACACATACACATAATACACACACATGTTGCTTATGCTAGAACTTAAGCATTTAGCTATTTCTGAAGCTTATGTGGACCATGACTAGTGGCTACAATTAATAATATCACAGCAACACCAGGACAGAATGATTTTTCTAACAACAGCAATCATGAACCATGCTTATAGCCAACCTGTTCTTCATCCCACCAAGATTCCCAGCTGTTTTCACCTTTAACACCAACACCACCCTTGTAGAGAAGCCAACTTGTCCAATCATCAAAGTCCTCCACAGTCCTGTAGACTCCATATAATAACTATCATTGTCTATGCAAATAGCTACAATTGATTTGCTATTTAAGGATGAACTATGAGAACAAGAAAGTACAAATGCCACATGCAGAAGCTTTCCCAAACATGAAACAGAAAATCACATCAATATATGCATTTTTTTGTCAAACTTTAATCAATACATGTGTTTTTGCCCAAAGTTTAACAACTAATAACATTTAAAACCTCGACTTGAAATTGGCACATACTTTTGCCACTCAAACCCAGATGGATTAAATATATAGGGAGCAAAGAGCCATGATATGACAAGAAACCAACTGCTGATTGTCAGAAGAATGTAGGAGACAGCTCCTCCCTTGGTATAACCATATGCAAGATAGATGACCAGAAGAAGGGCAACTTCAAATCTGCAAGGAACATGGAACATTATTATTATTTACTTAAACATTGACATCTTAATTTTCAGCTCAATCCAATCCACTGCATTAACAAAAAATAAAAGCAACCAAAAATTGGAACAACACTAACGCTTTAACAAAATGACTGCGAGAATAAAGTCGGTAGTTCTCAGCAAACTTTATGTGGTGGACAACAAAGCCTCTTCCAGTTGCTCGGTACTGTCAGTGAGATTTCATTTACATTAAGTTCACCAGTGTGGAAGTATTTGTGGCAAAGGAAGGTGAAGTGACATTTTGGAAAGAAAGCATACTTTTGCACCTCCATGGAGGATTGTTCGGCCAAAGTAATGAGTTCTCGTCCCAAGAGAGAAAGTAAAAAACACTGAGCAAAACTGGAGCTGCATGCTAATAAAACTAAGAAAGGCCTGCACAGGAGAACAAACAATTCATCAAAAGAATGTAGAAATGGATCTAAAACATGCAGTTCACGCAATGAGACAAACCATGTTAGAAAGGATAGCACAAATGATGATCTCATCCACACCCCATATGACAGCATTTACTTGTTCAATAGCAGTTAGCATTATATGGACGTCTATCTTTTTTTTTTATGGCAATGGAAACCACCTAATATTTCACATATAGGACCTACCATTGTAGGCAGTTTATAATTACTCAATTTTGGTCACCATTCACTCTAAACCCACAGGTTATCCTCTATTCACCAAGAAAGTCTCCCCATTGCCTTGTTCATATTCACAAATCTCCAATGCTTTGAAAATATCCTTATATTATCCCTGTTTAAGATCCAGCACCAATATCGGCAAATTGTTCCAATATTTTCAACATATCACCAAAAAAATCAAAATCCTGATATATTTTTGACACTTCTCTGGGTTCCATAACTCACTTTTTTAGCTCTCTTGCATTTTCTAGGCGTTCTGCTTTTTTCATTTTGTTTCTCTTGCACTTTGAGAAAGTGACTTTACTTATTTCTCTATAATTTTTCAAGAAAGACATTAGAAAAACTATTATATCATAACTTTTTGTTTTTGTTTTTAATTTTGGAAGTTTTACTTCGAAAATTCACATTCTGAGCAAAAGAACTCCTGAGAAAAACCATCTTGAGAAGTCATAAAAAGAGGGTGATAGTCGCAACTATCCTTTGGCCTGAAAGTAAGGACAAGCTCCCTGCATATTGAACTATAGACTTCCCTTTAAGTAAGGACCTAAGGGGCTTTAAGCCAAGTTGTTGCAAATTTGATTCATCTCAACATGTTCGATTGGCGGATGGAAGACTATCGCCAGTAGAAGGACGTGAAGATGTTTATCTTTCTCCTTCTTTGCATGTTCATGATGTGTTATATGCTCCTGAATTCCCGACGAATTTGTTATCTGTAAGCAAACTAACTAAAGAGATGAATTGCAGAGTTATTTTTGACTCAGGTACTTGTGTATTTTAGGACCTATCGACTGGGAGGAAGATTGGTGGAGGCCATGAGATAGATGGAATATACATCTTGGATACATCCCCTAAGGAGGCGTCATTCCTTGTTCATTCTTCTTCAAGTGCCTTCCAGTGGCATCTCAGATTGGGTCATCCTTCATTCCCTAAACTTCGGCTGTTGTGTCCTCAGATTTCTTCCACAACGTCTATCGAGTGTGAAGCTTGTCAACTGGGCAAGCATAGTCGTACTTCCTTTCCATCATGTCAAAGTCAGTCTAGTCAATGTCTATTTGATTTAGTTCATGTTGATGTTTGGGGGCCTAATCGGGTTCCAAGTCGGTTGTCGTCTCTTTATTATTTTTCCATTGTTGATGATTTCTCTCGTGTCACTTGGGAGTTCTTGATGAAAGACAGAACTGAAGCTCCTTGTATCTTGAAATCTTTCATATTGGAAATAAAAACTCAATTTAATTTTTGTGTCAAGGTTGTTCGCACTGACAATGCTCTCGAGTTCAAATCTTCTCATTTACTTGAATTCTATAAATCCCATGATATTGTGCCACATTTTACATGCCCTCACACATCTCAACAAAATGGTGTAGTTGAAAGAAAACATCGCCATTTGTTGGATATAGCCCGCACCATCATGATTCATTCTCATATGCCTTCCAAATTTTGGGGAGATGCAATTTTGACTGCATGTTACCTAATAAATAGAATGTCATCATCTTCCATAGACAACAAAATTCCAATACAAATTCTCTACCCAAATAGAGCTTTATTTTCTTTACCCCCACGTATATTTGGGTGCACATGCTTTGTACATAAACTTGGTCCCAATCGAGATAAACTAGTTGCTCAAGCAAGTAAATGTGTGTTTGTGAGATACTCTAAAAATCAAAAGGGGTATCGATGCCTAGATCCTATATCTAATTGAGAGTTTGTCAGTGCCGATGTAACCTTTCTCGAGTCGTCTCCATTCTTTCTTGCAAGTCCTTCATATCCAAAGTCTGAGATGCCCTCTTCTGTTCTACTTCCAATTCCTCCAATTCCCCTTGAGTCCCTTCCTTTTTCATCATCACCCTCCATTCCACGGTTTAGAGATCCTCCTCTTACATATTCAAGAAGAAATTCATCATCTAATGACCCTGCACCATCTTGATCTCGGGAGATAAGTAGTTTTGAATTACATAACATGCCTGAGTGTTCCCTTGATGCTTCTGTTCCTGATGAATTACCTATTGCACTGCGTAAAGGGATTAGACAATGCACAATTCATCCTCTTTCTAAGTTTGTTAGTACAGCTCATGTGGGAGACCATTGTAAGAATCTTCACAAAATGCCATAAAACCACGTCTCTCCGTCTGATGATAAGAGGGAAGGGGAATAGAGAGTAGAGGGGAAACAATGAAAAAGAGAAAACCGACAGCCAATGCAGCCGTACATTGCTTGATCTTTATTATTAAAACATGACCTAAAACAGGTTACAACAAAAGGAATAAAACATAAGGTATTTACAAGAGATGCCATCACCTAAAGTGTTTAGGCGTGTAATGAGAAGAAAGTGGATCGGGTCTGAACAGACCCGCTCCAAAATACATACAAACTTAACAGCCCCCCA